>ML781547.1:399132-409721 GCA_009831015.1 Picea engelmannii | reverse complement strand
TACAATTGAACAATTGCACCTCTTCAATATAGGAATGTATCTCTTCATTAAAAGTATGTGTCTTTTCAATATAAGATATTAATCATACTATTTTAATTAATACAATGTCAATGAACCATTGTTCCTTTTAGATCATTTAGTCACGTTTAATACAATGTCAATGAACCATTGTTCACAAATGTTCTTCTTATTTTCAATAAACATTAGATTTAATTTATGATATCCAACTCAAAGGAAACACCAATTCCTTGTTTTACTAGCAACAACCCTCTATATTTTACCATCATCGACTAGAAGGAAGCACCAACTCCCTAGTTTCTTCAAATATAAATGAAAAGATGTTGCAACACCTTGGTTTACCAACTTCAATTGGAAGGAGGATAAAACCTCATTTGTAGGTTCCAACCTACCCTAGCACCACCCAACCTCCCCTTTTATGATAAGTACTTCAATATTCAAATATTCATAATCTTCTTTGGATTCAAATGCATATCTTAATTTACTTACTTGGCCTTTGACTCTATTATTGATCTTCATATTTCAAGCACAGAGACACACTCTCTTTAAACAATAATTTATGTTTATATAGTCTTCCAATGGTCATGTACAATTGAACAATTGCACCTCTTCAATATAGGAATGTATCTCTTCATTAAAAGTATGTGTCTTTTCAATATAAGATATTAATCATACTATTTTAATTAATACAATGTCAATGAACCATTGTTCCTTTTAGATCATTTAGTCATGTTTTAAATTGGGTCAATAGATTTTGACTATCATGATTTAATTTACGTTTTACCTTACCATAGCTAAATCCCACCATGGTTTGCACATACCATGTGCTCTTTCACTTTTTCCCTTTTTCTTTAACTCTACTTTCACTTTTACCTTTTTCTTTATTCCACTTTCATATTTACTCCTTTTTTACATAAACTCCACTTCCACGGAACTTTTCAACTTCGTTATTTATTAAAGTCATATTTATATTTAGTCCACTTTCATCTCCACTTTTATGTAAACTCTATTTCCACTTAACTTTTCAACTTTTGTTATTTATTAAAATCATATTTATATTTAGTCCACTTTCATTTCCATTTTTGCATAAACTCTGTTTCCACTTAACTTTTCCACTTTTGTATTTATTAAAGTGATACTAAGGTCACATTTATAATTAATCACTCACTGCCCTTTGACATATATTTGATCACTTACTAACATTTGACATATATTTGATCACTTACTAACTTTTGAAAGTAATGACAATTTATTCAACAATTGACTGCCTGAGTGGATCTAACCATTGGTGGTTGTTGGAATTTGTTTGGGTTTGAAGGATTGTCCAACTTCATCCTGGAAAAAATGATGACCAAAACTTGCTACGAAATATCGACTACCATTTTGATCCGATAGACTCAAGGGTTCTCGGTGTTGAATAAACAAATTTTCCTTCGACTACACTCTGAAATAATAGTGCACGAGAAAATATTCAAGAGGGCAACTCGCCAGAATTCAATTTTCTCATCATGATATTGTCTCAACAGAATATATAGTCACCATGACAGCTCAACTTTGAGCGTGAATCATGAAGAAGACAAACTTCTCGGTCTGAGAGATGACCTTCCTGCATTGCTTGGTAGAGATCAAGGAAATGGCAGTTGGTGGGACTACCTCGGGTATCCTATACAATTTCCTGTCCAAAGTAATTTTGACGCTTGAATCCATTGGGACCGAAACGACAACCTCACGAGGATATAAATCTACCTGTTTTTTTATAGAGGTGGTACTCCTCTTTAATTAATATTTTCATGGGACTCTAGATATTCAGAATGTGGGTCTTTGCAGAATTCCATCGTGGTAATCAAAGAAATATAAAATAAGAAAAATGTTTTGTTTTTCTTTTCAAAGAAAGTTCCTAAGAAATGACCAGGAACCACACACTTCATACATTTAACAAAAATATAAAAAATTTCCTCACATCCATCATAGTTTAAGATAAAGATTTATGATCACAAAAAAATAAAAAAGAATATGATCCACATGCATAAGAGAAATTTAATAGAGTGGACACATGGGCAGCTCAAACAAAGATAATGATAGATCAACCTAAAATACTTTATATTATGAAAACAGGGTTACAAAGCACAGTCGAGATTGTTCCCAAAGTAGCTCTCTTGAAATTTCTAAAAAATATATAGTCTGCTACATATTTCTTTGAAATTTAAAATGTGTTTGTCTTAAATACTAGGATTGGGGCTCTTGTGGACCATAAAAAAAAAATACAAGAAATAATCTCTTATAAGGAAGATGGTGGGTGGTAGAAGAACATCAAGACCTGCTAAGAAGAAAAGAGGAGTTATCAGTCTTCGGTTAAACCTTTCTAGTGAAAGAGGTGGAATAACTGGATGAAGCACTTGATAAAGAAAAAGAAATATGTGATCAACATAAACTTACTATGATGTTCTCTCTCTAAAATACTCCTTCTTGGGCCTTTGATGGAGCCTATCTTCTCCTTTTAAGGAGAGATTTTCTAACTACTTGGGTAGTTAGGGTTTCTCCCTTCTAGATATTCCAATACAAGTTTCTTATTGAAACATTCCCTTTAATTAATGCCTCATTAATTCCTCATTAATGAATTCACATCATTAATACAAGTATATTGAAAGTGGGTACCTCTCCTTTTTTAATAAAAGTTTAATTAAACTTTTATTTTTGAAATTTAATTATTTTCTCTTTAAAAGAGGACGACTGTGTTTTAATTCACTAGGAATGATAATAAAAATTTTAGCCATTGAAATCATTTCAGATGTGATCTTCAATGTCTTATCTTTCCAACGATATAAAAATTTTCCAAATCCGTTGCCTGGATCTCAAGATAAGAGCTCGTGAAGTTGAGTTGTCACACATTCCCATTAAAAATGAATCTGAATGATATTTTAATTTCTGGGAAAATGTAGAAACCTTCAGCATTTGAAACCTATACCATCATATTCTACGTCCAAATAAATTTCCAACGGAATAAAGTTTGCGTGATTCCGACACCCGAAGCTCAAGTTATGGCCTCTGCAAGATCGTGACTTAGCCACCATTAATCAAAATTCATGGACAAATCTGGGCCCTTGGATTAAATTTCGTCCAACCATTAATGTATTGTCATGTGTCTCCAATTAATTGGCTTCCATGTGGCACTCCTCCATAGGATTAAACATATTTTCATGTCATCTAAGGATATTTGGGCACATGGCATAAGGTCACATGTGGGTTAAATAAAATAATGTATAAAATGGAAAAGTTAAAAGGTGAGTAATATAATAATAATAAAGTTTTATGAAAGGAGTTAAGTGTGGGAGGCACGAGAATGTAGGAAAGCGGGAAAGGGTAGTGTAGGGGGGATGGTATAAATGTAGGTGGTGGGAAATGGGAGGGATAAATGTAGGGAGCGGACTGAGAGGGAGTGACATGGGGTGAGGTGAGGGAGAGGTGAGGTGAGAGTGTCGGGGGAGGGAGTGAGTTGGGTTATGGCGAGTCTGACCGACCGCCATAACTTAAAAAAAGTTAAGTATGGGAATGTGAGGGATGATGGGTGAGGAAATGGAGAGGGGATTTTGTAGGGAGTAGAAGTGAGGGGGTGGGAAATGTGGGGGAGTGGGGAAGGTTTGGGGAGTGAGGTGAGTTTTTCGGGGATGGGCGTGAGGGGATGAAGGGGAGAGGTGAGGGATTTATGGTGAGTCTGACCGATTGCCATAACTCAGATAAAAACTAATTAGAGGAGAATGACATGTTCCCACGAGAGATGCCATGAATATTTTTTATGGGTTTTGAACCCAGCACAAGAATATTTTCAAGGGACTTGAACCCAAAAAAAATTAAAAGCGCTTCTGAAATATTAGCTATATTCTACATGAAAGAGGCACCTTTTTTCCGCTTTAAACTTTAAACCTGGATATATTGAGCATACGAACTCAGATTTCCAATCCGAAAAATGTGTGACGAAGCTGATACCGGAGACCACATAATGAACTTATAATAGTTCCAAAACTTTCATCTTCCAATATCATTTTTTTTTATTAATCCAAGAGTGGGAAAATATAGATGACCAAATTTTGGTCAACAAGTAATAATAACAATATGAGGCCTAGACTCATATACAACATGACATTTTCATAAATAAGTTTGGCCTAAAATAAAATCACAAACTTCAAGGGGGGCGACATCACACAATATATCATCTTTGAAGCGCTTCATGGCGTAGGGCAGGCGACACTATTGGCTGACGTGAAGATCGCTCCCTTGGTAGAGCCATATGATGGTATATGACTCTAGGTGTGGTGTTGTCGGCAAAGCCAACCGCTTGATGACCTCCATTGAGATGAGTTTATTCTGGCTACCATTATCAATGATGAAGTGCATTGAAGTACCCTTCACCCACATCTGTGAATGAAAGAGCCGCTCACCTTCCTCTAGTTCATCAAGTTCATCGGCCTGGACCTTGGTGGTAGAAATGGTGGCATTGGGTTTTGCATCAATGATCCATCTCTCTTTTTCTGGTTCTAACTCAGAGTCAGAGCCCACATTTGATTCATAGGTTTTCACCTCAGCCACCAATAACTGCTTTGAGTGACATTCAACGATGTTATGCCAGGGCCTCTTATGGAACTTGCACCACTTCCCAATGTCTTTCTTTGTCTTCCCATTGTCCTTCTTTGTTTGTAGCTTATAATGGTTGTCCTAAGGTTTTCCATCCTTGTTCTATCCTTTGTTTTGCAGGTTGGGGCCACTTTTTCCTTGCTTTTGTTGTGAGGGGTTTTCAAACCCAAACTGTTGCATCTTTTGTTTAATCTTTTGCTTGATTTTGACAACATATCGATAGGTCACCCCCAAGGAAGAGATTTCCATAAACTCCATTTTTTTATGGATGTATATATGCAGAATGTCGCAGTACTTGAGCATCAGATATCGCTCAAAGTCTTTGATACCCAGCTTGGTGTGAAAGGCATGGAAGACATTGGTGAACTCTGGCACTGTTTTGTCCCTTTTCTCCCACAGTGTGGTCCATATTGTATATAGGTCGTCATAACCTCCAAAATGGTAGTATTGTTCCTTAATAGCGTCCCTGAAAGAACCCCAATTGGGTGTGACTACAAATAATGTAGATTCTTCTATTGGCTTTTGCTCACATAAAGTCTCCCACCAATCTTTGACATGGGGGTGGCCTTAAGGAGCGCAAATGTAATATTTTCTCTATCAAAAAAGTTATGGACAAAAAAATACCCTTCTATAAGGTTTAACCATTTGTCTAAAACATCCGCATATATTTGACCTTCAACTAAAGGAATATAAAAATCGATTTGTACCTTGAAAGGGGCAGCGCCTCTGCTCGATGAAGAGGTGTCACTTGTTGGTAGTCGTTGAAGGATTTGCGCAAAATTATCCATCATCTCATTCCTCTGTCGCATGAGGGATTCCTTGAGAAATAGTTTAAAGGGATCGCCTACCCCATCATCTCTCTTTTCTTCCCCCGTGTGATCTGGATTATTTTCGACACGAAATGAGAGCAGAGATATAATAAAGAAATGCACAAAGATATCGTGGATATCCAACAATATAAAATAAATGTACCAGAGATGCAACCATAAACACAGAGATACATTAATACATGATTTCTATTAATAAAAGAAATGTACATGTACTATTAAAATACAGAGTGAAAGACTCGTTAGAATGGTGGCATCTTATCTCTGAGAAGAGATGTGATGGCTACTTGCATTTGCAAGAAGATGATTACAATGAGGCTCTGAAGGCCTTTTTACAATAAAAATGAATGCCAAAAACCATAGACATCCAAAAACCTAACCCTAGGAGATGAAGCGCCAAAAGTCATGTGGGCCCCATTTGGGTAAGTTAGTACATCAACTTCCCGAGGTCATAACTTTTGCATACGATCTCCGTTTTAGGAATATTATAGCCCGTTGGAAAGGTATCGTCGAGGAGATTCATTTTGGGGCTCAATAATTCATTTGAATTTTATTGAGAATCTCTATCCCAAAAAACCTTCATCTAGGCCCTCAAAATGGCCCTGGAAGTTAAAACTGCTAAAAATAGTAAATTGCCAAAATTTCCAAAAAACTATTTTGAGCTAGTTGGAAAAGGTGGGTGGCCACCGATATCCACCTGGATCAATTCTCCTTCCTTAGGAAGAAATGTTCTCCATTGCGTTGAGTTCCCAGGGGAGAGGAAAAAGCGTTTGTTGAATCTGAATCTTGGTGAGTTGCTTACCCTTTTGGAGACGTCGCGTTGCTCAGTTTGTGGAAGGCTATTACGAGCATGTGGATGGAAGGGTTGGACCTTTTTAAATAGTCTGGATACATGATATGCCTATGTGCAGAAGGAATATTTGTGCTTTGTTGCAACCTTTTCAACCTGCTTCTGTTGGATAGAAGGTGCTTGGGGCGAGGTTGTAGTGGTTGTAGTGTCCTTATGTTCCCCTTTTGAACATATTGTGAAGAAGTTGAATTTTACAGTATGAGATACTACCTTGCGTCACTTTTTAAGTGTAACAGTAGTCGGAACTACCTCTGGTATTCTGTAGAGATGACCCCCCAGAGAAACAATGACACTGCAAGGTCAAGACTCATAAACAGCATGGCGCTTCCACATATATGGTTGGCCCAAGAGAACATCACATATATCTAGTGGGGAAACATCACATAATACCTCATCATTGAAGGGCCAGATGCCATATGAAAATCGACATTGTTGGCTTAAACGAAGATCTCATCCTTGGCGAAGCCACCCGATGTTGTATGGTTGTGGGTGTGGTGTTTTCAACAATCCCAACTGTTTGACAACCTCTGCTGAGATGAGGTTCTTTTGGCTTCCACTATCAACAATAAAATGCAGTTGGGTCCCCTTCACCCACACCTGTGAATGAAAAAGGTCCTCCCCCTCTTCAGGATCTATTGGTTCTTCTAGTTGAATTGTTGCGATCGTGACAATCGCAGTGGGGTCTGCATCGATGATCTGTATTTTACCAGTATTTTTAGACTCGGATTATGAATCAGGTTTCAGCTCCTTGTATTTGATCTCAGCCACCAATAACTATTTTCAGCAACATTCATCGGTGTTGTGCCAGGGGATTTTATGGAAATCGCACCATTTTCCGGTGTCCTTCTTTGTCTTCCTGTGACCCTTCTTTTCCTATGGCTTGGACTAGTTTTCAAGAGATTGTTTGTTAGGGTTGTCTTTGTCATGCTTTGGTTTTTGCGGATTTGTTGACTCGAACCCCCATTTTTTCTAGTGCTTAAATTTCTACTCGATTTTAACAGCATATCGATAAGCAGCACTGAGTGATGAGATGTCTAGAAAATCCATTTCAACTTGGATGTATCTGTATAGAGCACCACGGTATTTCAAAACCAAATTTCATTCGGAGTCTTTGATACCCATCTTGGTGCGCAAGCTATGGAAGGTATTGGTGAACTCCGAAACTTCTTGGCCCCTCTCTTGCCGCAGTGTGATCCATCTCATGTACTGGTCCTTATAGTTTCCAACAGGGTAATACTGTTCCTTTACCGTGTCCACAAAAAAATACCAAGTGGGATCAGCCCCATATATTCCAGACTCCTCTGTGGAAATTTTCTCCCAGTAAGTTTCCCACCAATTTTTGACATGGGGGAGAGCTTTAAGTGTTAGACAACGTAGAGGGGGGGTGAATCAGTTGTCTCTGTGCTTAAACAATTATGGTTCTTTTAAACTCTTTGTAGAGACACTGAATGATGATCACAATAATGCAGGGAAATAAACAATGGCACTTTCAGCATCATTCACATATATGATAAACACAGAGACAGATATTTCCCGAGGAAACCCATGCAGGGTAAAAACCTCTTTTTCTTTATATGATAAGTAATGGTTACATTATTTACAGTATCATACATATGAGCACCAACTCATAATGAGGCTACAACCTCAGTTTTGCAAGCTGCAACTTGTTGAGAGAACCAACTCTTTGTTTTCTCTAGCACCCACTAGAGGGATTCACCAACTACCTGATTTCTCTAGCACCAACTAGAAGGAAGCACCAACTTCCTGGTTTCTCTAGCACCAACTAGAAGGAAGCACCAACTCCATGTGTTCAAGCACCCACTTGAACCTTTGAGGACACAAGTCCTCCCTAGCTCCTCCCAACCACCCTGAAATATAAATATTTGCTACTGAAACTTATTACAGTGATATGATGTTCAACAATGGATTACCAGACTCATCACTGTTTTGCTGCATTTCCTTGCTCTGTCTGCCTCATTGCCTTTCTGCACACCTCACTTGCGTTGTTTGTTCTTCTGTTGTTTATGCTCTATGCGCCATGTCCATTCACTCCACAGTTCCTCTTCTGTGCTCTTTAGTTGCTGCACTCTCCTCCTTCTTCACACATGAATCACCTTCACCAACAACAATCACAACAATTTCCAACAGCAACAGCAACAACCCCCTTCTCTTCTCTGTACTGTGTATTTATAGCTTCTGTGCACCTTGTGCATTCAATGTTCGCAATGCCTCTGCATGTTGACTCCACGTCGTTATTCTCCACCTCTCGAGTGTTCTGTCTTATCATCATCGTGACTCTTCAGCTTCTCTGGCAGTTGAGACTCTTCGTCTTCTTTGTGACAGTTGAGCTCACCTTCTCTGTTTTAGTTACAGGCTTCCACGCTCATCCATCTGTCAATCCCTTCTAAGAGTAGTCTTCCTTCACTTGGACAAAGCTTGGAGACTCTTCATCTCCTCTAGCGATCACACAGGGGTCTCTTTGAATTCTCTAGCAGACGCCATCAATGGTTTCTGGCAGTTTCACTGTGTCGTGCATCAGTATCCCTCCGATCAACACTTGATCTGACGGTTCAGATTACATCGCGATTTCACCTATCGTGATATCGGGATTCCTGATGTCAATAATTCTTGACATGTCCAACTCTCTATCCCCGATGCCTCTCCATTGACTGGAATCAATGGTCCATATCAAAGCTTGATCTAACGGCTCAGATTGTATCGTGATTTCACATATCGCGATATCGGGATTCCTGATGTCAATAATCTTTGACATGTCCAACTCTCAATCCCCGAAACTCCGACAAGGTGTCCATCTGCTGATGTCATACGTGGATTGACATGTGTTGAATACTGCCACATGTCACTCTGATTCATGACTTACATGTGCCTGAAATGTTGAATCATTTTGACACTTGTCATTACCTGGTTGTGTCACGTGTTCCTAGCTGACATGGCCTGCTGACATGAGTCGCGTCGATGGTCTAGATCGCATCTTGATCTGACAGCTCAGATTACACCGGGATTTTGCATATCGAGAAATCGGGATTCCTATTGCATTGTTTCTTTGACATTTCCAAAACGCGATCCTCGAAACTCCAATCAATGGTTCAGATGTGATCTTGATTTGACGGCTCAGATTACGTCAAGTTTTTGTGAGCCCTCTACCCCTTGCACTTTTAAAGATCATGCAGGTTTTCCTCAATCCAACGGTGGTCGGACCCTGCGCTTGTATCTGACTCCTCTAACTTCAATTAGCCCTCCGATTAAGCTCGTGGTCCATGTGACCTTCTCCTATATGACCGCATCCAAACCTCCTCATCGGGGTTTCAGACTTTCCCATGTCGAAACATATATGTCCTCAGGATTCGCGATCCCTTGAATCCTGACACGCTCTTTACGCACTAGCTCTCCTGTCCAGGCTCCTGGCCCATATGACCGTTATCCCCGTGACCGCAGTCTTACCACTCGTCGGGGTTTCGAGCTTTTCAATTCTGCAATGCATTGGCTCACGGGATTCCCTATATGTGAAACCCCGATGAGTCATCCCTCCTTTCGGGATTTCACCTTGGCTTTTCCCGATGGTAAACCTCGTGCAGCTCCTGTCCGATCTGACGACTGACGGGATTTCTGAATCAGATCCAATGGTTGTCGATCTCTCCCTTCTGTAGGCTTCTCCTAAGCTCCTGTATATTGAGCTTTGTTGCACGCGTTCTCCTCGACGTTGTTCCTCCTGAGCTTTCACTTCCGAATCCCCAAGGGGTTCTTGGACTTCTGCGCCTATGCAGAGTCTTCACATGCACACTCTGATCCTGCCATCTTCACTGTTGTACTTGCCATCAATGACAAGCATACGCTACCTGTTAGACATTTTCCAACAATCTCCCCCTTTGGCATTGATGGCAACTAAGGCACCCGAATTCTTTTCTCCCCCTTTGACATCAATGTCAAAGAAGAGACATGCTCCCCCTGAGCTATTGCAGGAATTTTAGGAGGCATTAAACATTCAAACAATGCAAAACTCCCCCTAACAAGATGGACTTTTTAGGTGTGAAACGAAATGACACCCAGCTTCTGTCTGAGATATTCAAACAGTGTCTTGGCTAGGGGCTTAGTAAATATGTTTGCAATTTGTTCTGTAGTGGGAATGTAATGGACCTAAACAATCTGATTGGTGACCTGCTCTCTCAGAAAATGATATTTTATGGGAATATGTTTTGTCTTGGAGTGGAGGACAGGATTTTTAGACACACTGATGGCACTTGTGT
>ML781547.1:355361-373803 GCA_009831015.1 Picea engelmannii | reverse complement strand
TTATGATTGTTTTACCTGGAACACCTTCTTGAGACTAGTCAATAGGACTAGTCAGATATCCTATCTTACACAGGGTGTATCTACAAATTTAAGATGACCCAAAAGCTGAAATTTTTACCACAAATACTTTACTAATTTCTGTAAATAGCCTCCAGAGTTATGGTTATGAAACATTATAGAAAAAAATTTATAACGAAAATTCCACAATGACTCAGTTCAAGATGATTCCAGAACCCCATCTTGTATAGGATGTATCTCCAAAAGTATAAGGCCTCAGGAGCTGAATTTTGAACCCAACATACCTTGATCCATATAATAAATATACTCCAAGTCATTCCTTCTACAACGTTGTAGAAAACAAGTTATAGCAAAAATTCTAAGGTGTCTCAGATGTAGCAACGAAACCCCAAGACCTTGAGCTCTGATACCATATGTTAAGAACCAAATATCAATATAGCATAGAAAATCCTCAAAAAAAGTACTCAACACCTTGAAAAAGAGATAATTTCAGATAATAAGCCTCTTCGAGGGGGCAACCTCCTTTTATCCCACTTAAATGTTCAAGTACAAGATGATTCAAAATAAAAATGTCTCCTTGGTATATATAGGAGACTAGGAGGTATAATTACAACTAATGGACTAAAGCCGACATAAATAAAATAACATTACTAATATAATATTCCCCAATTAAGGGGTAATGAGCCAATATTAAGGCTTAACACATAGAGGTTTTGAAAGGACTCTGTATATAAATATTTTACTTGAATATATGAGAAGGAGACATTTTCTTCAAATGTGTGTTTATCCATCTTTGAGTTAATCATTTGAATGGGTTTATTGTTATAGTATGTATTTACCTGTCCATGCATGTATTTCATGTGTTTTGTGTTTTGTGTTTTGTGAATGAGTTTATGAGTTTAGCATAATCTTCAGTTGTTTCTCTTCTGAATTATGTGGTCAAGGAGCACATAATGCTCGCGTAAGGAGTGTGCAGACCGGGTATATTCAGAAGGAAGTTGAAGCTCGAGAGAGATAGAGGATTGTTGCAAAGGTTGTGAAAGGAGTGTGTTCATATACTCCTCAGAGTATATTGTTTTTCGTTTAAATTCCCCTGCAAGGAGTGCAGAAGGGCCGACACTCTTCAGAGTTGTCGAATTCCTCTGAGGCAAGAGGAAACTCTTTAAAGAGGCTAAGTGTTGGATAATCTTGAGGAGTATATCAAAGGGTCGAAACCCTTTAAGCATTCGAGATTTGAGGAGGAATCTGTTCAAAATCTTCGAAGTTCAAGAAGAATTTTTTTTTTAATCTTCTAAGGGAGGAAGACCATCGAAGGACAGATATGGAAGGCTAAGATCATCCAAAGAGTTGGTCGAAAACCCAACCACTATTAGATCTATGAGATTTGCGCAGAGTATAAGCATCGAAGCTCTTCAGACTTAAGCATTTGGAGGATTCAAGGTGCAAAGGAGCTCAAGCCACCAGATGCCCAGAGACTCGAATCAACCATGGTTGTAAGATATCATGAGAACACGTGTAGTGTGATCGCGTATTCTAGTGATGGAGCACTTTGGAGGAACCTGAGGTAAATTTTATGAAGTCCTAAGACTTTTGGAGGCCAGAGGTCCGAATGTCATCCTAACCATTAGATTGTGGTGACATGCGATGTCATATTAGAGCTTCGTTGGTTCGTTGTTCAGGAGAAACTGAGGCAAGAGGAGTGAGGGCTCCCGAAGACATGGAGTCCTGAAGTCCATCCAGGCCGTCAATCGCATTGACAATTGTTAGCGGGTCAGAGGTTTCGACAAGAAGAATATTTAGAAGTTTCAAGGGGCATGGAGTGCCAAGTCTCCCGGAGGCTGGAGCAAGCCAGAGTCATTGATCTTAGAGGGGATACGTGGAGGGAAGATGTTTACTCCGCTACTCCGAAGTTCGAAGGGTTGTAATACTTGGTGACAGGAGACTCTCCGGAACCCCAAATATCGAAGGAATCAGGTTCATCCACTTGTTACCACCCTAAACCATCGATCCTTTCAAAAATTTGGTACTTCGTCGATCTGACGTTTGGGAGGATCACGTGTATTGATTTCTGAGGTGCCCGGAGCACAATAGCTCTGAAGTCCTGAATTCGACGGAGTTAAAGGATTTATCCCCCGGTTTCGAGCCTAGGGTCACGTGGAGGCAACGCCTAACTACCAAGAGCCTACCAGAGAGCCATTTTGGCCCGAAGTTGAAGGAAAAGGCCTATGGAAAAGCTAAAGGGAGGGCCTTGTGAGCTAATTCAGCTCCTTATTCAAGAAGATCCTTAGAACGAGAGGTCATTAGACCTCATGTGAGGGTGGGGGTCTGCATCAGGTGGTATCAGAGCCTGCATTTTAACTATGTAAGAGAGAAATTTGCCACAATGCCACCAAGAAGACACAGGGATAGACCTATGTAAAATCCAGCGATGGAGTAAGAAATGAGAAGACTTTGTGCAAGGCTATATGCCATGGAGATAGCACAGAAAAGAGCATTAGATACAGGTGATGTTAGTGAGGTTGAGATTGAAGAAGTAGAATCAGAAGGAGTTGCAGGAGGTAAAGTTGCAAAAGAACGTTTGCTAAGACATTTTGTGAAAATAGGAGCTAGAGAAAAGATAGAGGTTCCAATGTATTAAGGAAACTAAGATGTAGAAGAGCTGCTAGATTGGGTCAGAGATATGGATAAATAATTTTACTATGAGGAGGTTGATGATGAGAGGAGAGTAAATCATGTTGTCACTAGGCTAAAGGGACATGCAACACTGTGGTGGGATGAACTGCAGGATTATAGGAGAAGAAAAGGAAAGCAGAAAATTAAAAGTTGGAATAGAATGGTAGCCAAACTAAAGGCTAAATTCATACCCAAGGACTACCAAACAAATATGTTCAGGAGGCTGCAGAACCTGAGATAGAAAGGGTTGACAGTGAAAGATTATATAGAGGATTTTTATAGGCTGAATATTAGAGTTGGTCCTCGTGAAAGCGATGAAGAGAAGGTTACCAGGTACATCAATGGCTTGAAATATGAAATCCGGGATGAAATCAACATGATGACCATGAGGACAGTAGAAGAGGCTTATCAAGTTTCCCTGGAAGCAGAGGAGAAGTTGGCCAGAAAGAAAATCCAATGAGGTAGAGGAAAAATTCCACACGGAGGTAAGGGGATTGTCCATGACAAGTCCCAGAAGCCCAAAACTGAGACTGAAAAGTCCCACAGTCATACAGAGAGAGGAGGAAGCTTCGGAGGGAGACAATATGGTGGCAGAAATTATTTTCCTTGAGGAAGAGGAAGAGGCCGAGTAGGAGAAGTGAGATGTTATGTCTGTGGAAAGATAGGCCATGTGTCTCGGGAATGTCCGGAGACAAAGAAAGGAGGAGGAGAATATCACATTTCTGAAGCACAGAAGAGGAGTGTTGAGGCAGAAGCAATTGAAGATGGGAAATCCCTCATGACGAGGAAGGTTATCTTGAAACAAGAGAAAGAGATGGAGAAAGAACCAATTCAGAGGAACAGTTTGTTCAGGACTTCTTGCAAGACCAAGGATAGAGTTTGCAAAGTAATCATAGATAGTGGAAGAACTGGCAATATAGTATCCACAAAGATGGTGGAAAAACTAGAGCTGGAGACAACTGCACATCCAAATCCATATAAAGTATCATGGCTGCAAAAAGGACACCAATTAATGGTAAGTAAACAGTGTAAGGTTGAATTTAAAATAGGAGGGTATAATGATGAAATTTTATGTGATGTAATACCCATGGATGTTTGTCATGTTCTGTTGGGAAGGCCATGGAAGTTTGACAGAAATTTCATACATGATGGGAGGAAGAACACTTACACACTTGAGAAGAATGGCCAAGCACACATGTTGTTGCCAATAGAGGATAAGAAGGTGAAAGAAGAAGCCAACACAAGAATATTTCTCATGATTGGGAAGGAACTCTTGAATGAATTCAAGAAGGAGAAAGAGATGTAGTTTGTTGTGGTAAGAAATCCTAGAGTCATCCTTACAAGTACTATTGTGGATGATCTTCCTGAAGAAATTCAGGAACTACTGGAAAATTTTGCTGACACAGTGGTGGATGAGTTACCTTTCTCATTGACACGCATTAGGAGCATTAGTCATCACATATATCTTATCCTAGGAGAAATTCTACTAAACAAAGAAGCATACAGGTTGACACCTCAAGAGAATGAAGAGGTCAAGTATCAGGTCCAATATTTGTTGGAGAAAGGTTTAGTCAGAGAAAGATTAAGCCCATGTGCAATACCAACTATGTTGAGTCCAAAGAAGGATGGAGGATGGAGAATGTGTATAGATTCTAGAGACATCAACAAGATCACCATCACGTATAGATTTCCTTTACCCAGAACAGATGATTTAACAGATTTCTTGAGTGGAGAAAGCTATTTTTCTAAGATAGATCTGAATAGTGGTTATCACCAGATAAGGATGAGAGAAGGAGATGAGTGGAAAACAACATTCAAGACAAATAAAGGATTGTATGAGTGGCTTGTTATGCCATTTGGATTAACAAATTCCCCAAGCACATTTATGAGGTTGATGAATGAAGTAATCAAAGACTTCATAGGAAATTTTGTTATTGTATATCTGGATGATATACTAGTCTTCAATAAAACTGAAGAGGAGCACTTAAGGAACTTGACATTCGTGATGAGAAGGTTACAGCAAGAGAAGTTGCTGATAAATTTGAAGAAATGCTCTTTTATGAAGACAGAGCTCACATATCTGGGATTTATGATCTCTTCAAACTAATTGAATATGGATCATGAGAATGTGAAAGCAATCAGAGACTGGCCATCTCCAAGAAACATATTTGAGGTAAGAAGCTTCCATGGATTAGCAAGTTTTTACAAGAAGTTTATCAGAAATTTTAGTAGCATATGTGCACCCATATTGGACACCATAAAGAAAGAGAATAAGTCTTTCAATTGGACAGAATAAGTTGAAAAAAGGTTTAGAGCATTGAAGGCTAAGATAACAGAACAACCAATTCTGGTTCTGTCAGATTTTATGAAAACTTTCCAAGTAAACTGTGATGCTAGTGGATTAGCAATTGGAGCAGTATTGAGCCAAGACAAAAAACATGTTGCTTATTTTAGTGAGAAATTGAATGATGTGAAAAACAAGTATTTTGCATATGATAAAGAATTTTATGCAGTGATTCAAGCCTTAAACAAATGGAGGCATTGTCTTATTCCCAAATAATTTGTGATGTACAGTGATAATCAAGATTTACAGTTCATAACCAGACAGGAAAAATTGAATCAAAGGCATGCAAAGTGGGTATAGTTTATGCAAAATTTCACTTTTGTCATTAAACATATCAGCGGGAGTGCAAATAAGGTTGCATATCCTTTGAGTAAGAGATTCCTTATTATGTAGGAATTTCAAGTGGAAACCTTAGGGTTTGAGCACCTTAAGGGAATGTATGGTGAAGAAGCAAGATTTCAAAGAAGCTTATGAAGCATGTGCAAATCCTTTGATAAGGGACAGAATCCCATGGATGGAATATTTGATCCAGGAAGGATTGTTTTTCAAAGGAAGCAAATTGTGCATACCGAGATGCTCAATGAGAGACAATTTTTTGAAGGAAAATCATAGTGGAGGCCTAGGAGGACATTTTTTCCATGAAAAAAATTATGCACAAATGAGTTCCTCATATTATTGATCAGGTATGAGATCTGAAGTAAATAAGTTTGTAAACAAATGTAGAATTTTCCAGTATGCAAAGAGAAGACAACAAAACATTGGTCTTTATCATCCATTTCCTATTCCATACATGCCTTGGGATGCTATCAGCATGGATTTTGTGTAGGGATTACGAAGAACCCAGAGAGGGAGTGATTCCATATTTGTAGTGATGGAAAAATTCTCAAAAATGGCACATTTCATACCATGTGAGAAAACCAGTGATGCTACTCATATAGAAAATATGTTTTTCAATGAGATTTTCAGGTTACATGAATTTCCCAAGAGTATTGTCTCAGACAGAAACACAAAATTTGTAGGACACTTTTGGAGAACACTATGTAAGAAGTTGGGGACAAATATGTCCTTCAGTTCAACATATCACCCTCAGACATGTGGACAAACTAGGGTGGTGAATAGAATTTTACAGAACTTGTTGAAGAATTTGGTCACTACACATCAGTGTCAGTGGGATCAAATTCTTCCCTAGGAAGAGTTTGCATACAATGATTCACCAAACATAAGTACTAGGAAGAGTCCATTCCATATTTTGTATGGAATGCACCCAAGGGGAATTTCCGAATTGAGAGATTTGGGACAAAGTGAGTTATAAAGTGCAGGAGTAGAAGATTTTGTTGTTGAGATGCAATAATTGCATGAGCAAATCAAGGAACAACTACAGTAGAGAAATCATAAATACAAGAGAAGAGCATATAAGAAAATAAGGGAAATTAATTTTGAAGTTGGAGATCGAGTTTTGGCACACTTGAGGAAGGAGAGATTCCCACGAGGAAAATATAACAAGCTAAAGATGAAAAAGATAGGACCCTGTAGGATCTTAAGAAAACTTGTCGAAAATGCTTATGAAATCCAGCTACCAGAAGACATTGGCATATCACCAATCTTCAATGTAGCATATTTGTATCCTTACATGATGGAAAGGGAAACAAAGGACTAGGAAGAGAAGGTTCATTGGAGAAAACAAATGCATGTAGCAGAAAATCCACAGATGGAAAATATCTTAGATCATAGAACTAGTAAGAAGACCAGAAGGAAAACATATTTTGAATATTTGGTTAAGTGGAAGGGTCATCCAAAAGAGGATGCCAGCTGGGAAACTGAAGCAGACATTCAGAAGCATGGCAAGATAGTGTAGGAGCTCATGGATGGGATTCCATGAATTTTTGGCATGAGGAGTATGATGCAGGAGCATCATCGTCAACATTAAAAGAGGATAGGTTGGAGAACAACACATCATCCATCGCACTTAGGCGCTGATTAGACTCCCAAATGAGGGAGAAACTTTTTGAATTTTGAAAATCAATGTAACAAATGGTATTTAAATGTTTGGAGGCTGAGGCCATCCGAGGAAATCTTAGCAGGATGTAATCTCTTTAATGTATGGATGTATTGTACATATTTTGATCTTATCTCGTATTTGTTGGTAAATGCTCATTTATTATGATAGGAGAGCAGTAGGTAGGAAAGGAGGGAAGGCTTGAGAAGCCCCTTCATGTATATAATGTGTTTTATTATTCATTTGTGGAGTTAGTTGTTGTGGTTGATGAATAGAGGAAGTGTTGTTGAAGAAGAGCTTGTTGTTGAGCTATTGTAAAAAGAAGCACAGAGAGGTTTTGAAAGGACTCTGTATATACATATTTTACTTGAATATATGAGAAGGAGACATTTGCTTCAAATGTGTGTTTATCTATCTCTAAGTTAATCATTTGAATGGGTTTATGTCACATACCCACTATGGAAATTAAAAAATTTCGCCCCTTTTCTTCTTTTCTCTAAAGAATAGAATTCCCCAAGTCCCTACAAGACTTGATACAGACCTTGCCATCCCTTAACCGCACTCATCTGATCGACGGTTATGGCCACAAGTCTAACTAGTATGACGTCCTTTCGCTCTTCGCGACTCGGCGCTACCAGAGCATTGAGTTTTTCGACTCTGATAAACCCCGAAAGGTGATAGTTGACTTCCCTTTGACACTTTTTGCTACTTGCAGCCTCGCGAGTCGGGGCGTCGAGCCTTCGTGCTCCTATCTCGCGAACCTCTGAGACGCAATAAGTCAACAGAATGTTGACACCTTCCCAGGCGACTCATGTCCACCTGTCGACCACGCGGGCCCCACCTGATGGATGTGCCACGTGTTCTCACGAGCCTCAGCTCTCGGCACTTCACGACTTCTACGGTCGAATGTGGTCCCTTCCAACCTCCGAACCCCCGAACTCTCGATATACGATATCTCCACGGAGTTCTGATCCAACGGTCCTCCCGTTCCTGGATTCAACGGTTCAGATTTACCTCCTCACGTTTCGCACTTTGCGACTTCGTGGGTTGAAGCACCCAACCCTTGCGCTTTCTTCTTATGAAACCCCGAGATGCGATATCTCGAACTTGGACCTCTTTTGGACTGTACCAACCCTAACCACCTTGCAACTCTGCAAGATCCAATGGTTATCGGTTGTTCGCCACTTCTATCTCAAAGTGTCTCTGTCATCCGTTTCTTCTCTCTTATGCGCGCGTCTGGACGTACATTTTCGACGACCCAAATCTATTTCACTCCCGCTAATCTAACGACAGTTGTAGCTCTTCCTTGAGCATGCACTTCTCTTCCTTCTCCTTAGAATATTTCTTAAGTATCAAAGGTCTCGACCTTTGCTTCTCCTCTGCGACCTTCGCAGCTATGGCTCCGTGCACAAAACGACACTATCCCTCCTAAGCTTCTCTACTCTGAATCAGTGAAAGATTTCCTCGACCTCTGTGAATTCCTACAGGGTCTATGCATCCAACCAGGTGATATATGTCCTAAGCTTCGTCAACTAGGAGGGACTTGGGAGCTTTGCACTCTTTCTCCTGGGTTTGACTCTTAAAAGAGTCTTCAGCACAACTATTGCTCTCCTTCATCAAGTCTAGGACTTGAGTGGGTCTCGATCTCTACTTTCTTTACAGGGAGCCTGTGCATAACTGCACTACCTCTCCTGATCTATGCCTTGGCCAGAATGGCCGCTTCTCATAAGACCACAGTTCCATTCGGGACTTATCAATACGAGAGCCCGATCCCTTGTCAACGGGACTCCCGAATTCACAATTTTTTATTTCTCGAAATGGGTAATCTCGCGACACATGGCCTCCTTTAATCGGATGGTTCATATCCAATTCGGGACTTTCAACCCTATTCATGAGGACTTAACCCTCTTCTATCTCTCTACAGATCTAACAGTTGTCGAGTTTTCTAGCTAAGATCTGATGGTTCATATCAGTCCCAATGCCACGCACTCTCCCACTGCTCCCTGGATGTGGAAAGCCAACGGTCCAAATATTCTTACGAACCTTAGGGATCGATGGTCCTGGTCTCTTCACTACTCATGAAAACAAAGGAAAGGGGTTGAGGCATTTAACGCCCACTCTTCTTCTTCCAATCTAACAGTTGTGAGTGACCACAGATCTTCCAACAGGATCTCGCCCGTCAAACGATACTTATCCCTACACAGCCATCTCTAAATTTCAAGAGGATTGTTCCTCCACGTGCAGGGTTACTAAGGCCTTGCGCCTTCACATCCTCTTTCCAGGTCCTTGATGGGTTTTTCAAGGAGGGTATCTCTATGGGGAGGTTTACCCAGAGTACTATCTGATATAGATAAGGGTATCTCTCACTCGAGAACCAGATGTGAAGTCTGAATTAGATCAGTATGCATATAAATAGCGATTTATGAAAACATAAGCCATACGTAGTATTTCCATTATAAACATGCAACTACCAGTACTGATCAAAACATCATACAAACATTCTTGCAATGAAATCATTCACAATTTCACAGCTTATGAGCATAAATGTTAGAATATATATATATATATATATATATATATTTCAAGATGCCAGAGACAAAATACTTATCAGAAAAACACTAGAGGTGATGCAACTACTGAGAGGGGTGCTCGTTTCCACCCAACCGTAGGCTCAGCGACTCCCAACAGATTTACCACTAGCCACCCCTAAGCTGAGACTACGATGTTGCGAGACTGTGTCTCTGTCTTCTAGTGACCGAGAATGAAGGTTACTCTCCTTCTTCTCCACTATCACTCACTCTGCGTATTTTTCCAGAGTTCTTCCTCCCTCGCGTCTGCCTGTGATCGCACACTCCTCCTGCCTTTTTCCTTTCCGGCGAGGTTGCGTGTGGCATGATCTCCCTCGTGGTGGTTAGGTGTCAGGACTCCATGGATGGGTGGATTTACCCCCATCCCTCATTACGCATGAGGAGCCATCCACCTACCAACTTGCAAGCAATTAATTTCGAGCCAGTGAGTCACTCTTGGTTCTCCGGGCCAGTGAAGACCAAATATGGTATTGGTTTTCGGTGGAAGTTAATGCCACCATTCCAGGTGCCTTCCACCACCTTTATCCAGCCATCGTGGTCTCTTTTTCAGCATATTCCCCTCTCAGCAGTCCTGCAATATATATTCATAATATTATTCACATTCATCGACCTTTTTCACAAGGTCTATTCACATTACACATTCACATTTTTGGGTTTGCCACAATACTTGGCCAGTATAGTTATTTTTACAGACTGGGGGAAATAGGGTGTTACAATTCCCTCCCCCTTAAAGGAACATCGTCCTCGATGTTCTATCTATCAACATGACCTGCATGTATAGATGTAAACAAAATCGGATATGCATGTTTCATGGCATCCTCCATTTCCCATGTAGCCTCATCTGGGCCAAAATGTTTCCACTGCACCTTGACCTGTGCAATGGTTCGGTTCCGGAGCGGGGTTTCCTTTCTATCTAGTATGCATTGGGGTTCTGGTATAAATTCTCCCTCCGGTTCCACCTGAATCACAGACCAATCAATTATATGATTAGCATCATGTACATATTCCTTCAATAATGAAACATGGAAAACATTATGTGCTTTGATTGTGGGAGGAAGTGCTAGCCAATAGGCTACAGGTCCCACTCTATCTAGAACCTTAAAGGGTCCACAATACCATGGTGCCAACTTGGCACAAGCTCCCATTTTCAGGGAACTCTTCCTAGACCTAACTCTGATATATACATGGTCTCTCGTTTTGAACTCTCTTGGAGTTCTCTTTTGGTGAGCATAACTTTTCTGTCGGTTTTGAGCGACCTTCAGATTTTGTTTTATCTGAGCCACTTGTTGTTCCATTTATTTTAACATGTCGGGTCCAACAGATATCATGTTTACATGATTACTCCAGCTGACTAGAGTATTACACGGCCTACCATAGAGGACCTTGAAGGGGCTCATCTTTAGGGATGCTTGGTATTCGTTGTTGTAGGTGAATTCTACCAGTGGCAGGTAGTCTTCCCATTTATTGGGTCGATGAATTACATGCATCCTTAACATGTCTTCTAATATTTGATTCACTCTTTCTATCTATTCGTCGGTTTGAGGGTGATAGGTGGTGCTAAACAACAACTTGGTCTCTAAACCAGCCATCAGTGATTTCCAAAAGTTGGAAGTAAATTTCGTGTCTCTGTCAGACACGATCTCTTTCGGCATACCATGCAGTCTGAATGTCTATTTCATGAATACCTGAGTGATATCGATGGCCTTGCAGGTCGAATTGACGGGGATGAAGTGAGAATACTTGCTCAATTTATCCACCACCACCATAATGGCGTCATTTTGTTTGGTTGAGGTTGGTAATCCAGTGATGAAATCCATGGAGATGGTTTCCCATTTCCATTTTGGGATTGGTAAAGGTTGTAATAATCCTGCTGGGTGTTGATGTTCTACTTTAACCTGTTGGCACTCTATGCATTTGGCTAGGTACTCAGCTATGTCTTTCTTCAATCCAAGCCAATAAAATTGTTTCCTAGTGGCAGTGACCATTTTCTGGTATCCTGGATGACCCGAGTAGGGTCTTTTATGTAGTTCATCCATAATGAACCTCTTCAAGTCATCACACGCTGGAATATAAAATTTGTTTCTGTAAGTGAGCAGACCTCCTTCGGTCATCTGATAGCCTTCATATTTTACTCTGGCGGGTTCTTTCTATAGGTACATGGTCACGGTCTGAACGAAGGGATCTGTTTCGTGTGCATTTCTAACTCTTTCCTTGACATCTGTCTCGCAGGTGCTTACTGCTGCCAGGTGAATTGTTTTCATACTTCTGCTAAGGGCATCGGCAACCCTATTTTCTTTTCCTTTAATGTGTTTGATTTCAAAATCAAATTCCCTAAGGAGGGCCATCCATCTAGCCTGTCTGGTGTTGAGCTTTGTTTGATCAAACAGGTATCGCAATCCACAGTGATCTGTCATAAGTACAATTTTTCTTCCCAGGAGGTAATGTCTCCACATTTTTAAGGCATGCACTATGGCAGCCAGTTCTAGATCATGGGTCACATAGTTGACTTCATGCTCGTTCAATTTTTGGGATTCATAGAAAATCACACTTCCTTTCTACATAAGGACTCCTCTGAGCCCTTCCTTACAGGCATCTGTGCACACGAGGAAGTCATCTTCTTGGTCAGAAATTTTCAGCATGGGTGCATGGGTCAGCAGATGTTTCAGGGTTTGAAATCTTTCTTCACATTTCTGCATCCACAGGAATTTTGTCCCCTTCTTCTGGAGGGCAGTGATTGGACAACCAATCTTGGAGAATCCTTCTATAAATCTCCTGTAATATCCTACTAATCCCATAAAGGATCTGATATCTGAAACATCCCTTGGGGTAGGCCATTCCATGATAGACCTGATTTTTTCAGGGTCCACTGCTACCCCTTCCTCGGACAGAACATGACCCAAGTAATGTATTTGCTTCTAGAAGAAGTCACATTTGCTGAATTTAGCATAGAGTTGATGCTCTCTGAGTACTTGCAGCACAAGCCTAAGATGTTCTTCATGCTCTTCTCTATTCTTAGAGTAAATTAATATATCATCAATAAAAACTAGCACAAATTTATCTAGAAATTTACTGAGTACATTGTTCATCAAGCACATAAAAGTGGCAGGGGCATTGGTCAACCCAAATGGCACTACCACGAACTCATAGTGACCATACCTCGTCCGGAAAGCAGTTTTATGGATGTCTTCACCCTTGATTCGAACTTGATGGTATCCCGATCTCAAGTCGATCTTTGAGAAAATAGACGCGCCTCCCAATTGATCGGATAGATCATCGATCCTGGGCAAGGGGTACTTGTTCTTTATGGTTACCTTATTGAGTTGTCTATAATCTATACACAGTCTAAGGGTGTCGTCCTTCTTTTTCACAAACAGGACTGGCGCTCCCCATGGAGACACTCTGGGTCGAATATAACCTTTGTCCATCATTTCTTTTAATAGCAATTTGAGTTCAAATAACTCAGGTGTGCTCATCCGGTAGGGTGTCCTAGACACCGGCACCGCTCCCGGTGCGAGTTCTATCGAGAAGTCTATGTATCTTCTTGGAGGTAGACCCAGTACCTCTTCCGGAAACACATCTCTATATTCCTTCAGGGTAGGATGATCTTCAAGGATGGGTTTGTCACCTTCTATGGTTTCTGACACCTGTATTGCATATAGGGGACATCCCTTTCAGCAATACTTTCTCATTTGCAGAGCTGATATTTGTCTCACCGAGATAGGTTTTCGGATCCCTTGAAGGGTCATCCTTTTTCCTTCTTTGCTCACACATTCTAAGGTTTTATGGTAACAGTCTGTTAGTGTCAGAAGTCACTCCTGGATTGCTTGCAGGAGCAAAGCCTGACACCCATCAGTTTAATGTCACGATTTGTTTATAAAAGGGTGATCGAATGGAGATAAAGACTCGAGGAGATATCACTCTGACTCAGGGACTGGGTCTGGTACATAAGTAACAGAGGAGATCTTGATCTAACTTCAGCCAGTGGGTTGATTAAAAGGTGAATAGATGGAAGAATTGGTAAGAAAGGTGAACAAACGGCTTTGGGAAACAGGCTTACAGCAGTTTGCAGAAGAAAGGCTCTGAATGCAAGATCTTCTTGGTTCAGGGCCTCAAGAAACTAAGGAGGGACTTGACTGGATCCTCCAATTCCAAGTCACTCAGCGCAAAGAAAATCACGAGAACTTATTAGAAACATCATAACTGCTACAGTGATCCTATCCAACATCATCCTATAACAACTATAGCTCGACTGGATCCTCCAATTCCGAGCGGTTCTAACACAGGGTAACAAAGATGTAAAAGAAACTGGCATTCATCAGGCAAGAAGTCTCAAGAGTTCATACATAACCAGAGTATCAGCACTTCATTAAAGATTTACAACTGGGAGCTCTGCTCAACCATCGATAGATACAAAAATGGCGAAAACGCCTTCATATACTCAGAACAACAACAACAGCGAAATCAAGACACTGCATTGAAGGCTTTGCGTCTGCATGGATTTCTGACAGTCAACCTTTGAGAGATCGTGCAACTTATGTCAGACGCAATCTGACTCTTTGACAGTTCCAACAGGAAATCGACGTGCCTTCAATTCATCGCCATGCTTTCCCATTATGGCAGAGGCGATGTCTAACCACCACCAACCGCTTCAATAACTGCTTCATCGGGATTGAGGATGGCCCAGCCAACTTGGCATCTTTGGGACGTGGAGGGCCTCTTGCGCTGCCACCTGGAATAACTGACTGACTTGGCGAATGAGCGTGGAGGCCAGCGCGAAGGATGGGGCGCATGATAGGAGTGGTGGCACCAGATCATGAGGGCGTGAAGGAAGTGTCGAGGTGCGAGGGGAGTGACAGAGGAGGGCACCTGGCGGAAGACAATAGGCGGAAAGGGGGAAGAGGAAAGATAATGGACTTGCGCCTTGGCGAGGTGCTGACGTGGAAAGGAGCGGGACACATGGCAAGCGACGAGTGGATGATGAGAAGGGAGGAGGATCACGCAGACCAAAGAGGGGAGGTGGATGGATGACACACGACAGTAGGAGAAAGGCGGTTATGGGAGATGACATGACGGGAGAAGGGTCCACGCTGGCTAAACACTGAGTAGCTGGGAATGACGGGGTCGCGCGAGCGCCGTTGATCCGGGCGTTAAGATCTCGTCCGTCGAAAAGTTGTGCCCCCAATTCCGGACCCCCCCCCCACCTCCGCTTAAAGGTAGAAAGGCAGGGGGGGTCTAGAATTTCTCTTATCGCCATTGATCCGGGCACGCTGATCTGGGCCATTGAAGAGGTGCACCCTGGATTCTGGACCCCCCCCCTCCGCTTAAAGGTAGAAAGGCGGGGGGGGGTCCAGAATCCCACCTGCGTCGTTGATCCGGGCGCTGTGATCCCTGCCGTCCAAATTTGGTTTTCATTTAATCATGGGCGCATTAGCACCCCGAACTTAGGACAAGTGGGTTTTTAACCCATCCTTTTGCATTTTAACCCCCCTTACAAGAAATATCGTTAACATTTGGCTCCATGGGGGATAGAGTCGTCCCTATGATGCTCTAAGAACTCTTTTGCAGATCCAGTTCCTTTGTTGTTGGGCTATGGAGTCATTTATTAAACTGAAAACAAAACAAAAACAATATTTACAAAACAAAAGAGCCGACTGCGGCTCACAGAAAACATTTTTTCAGAAAATGCCCATTTACTGAGCTGCTAAAAACTTCTTCGCCTTCTAGATCCTGCAACCTGTAAGTGTTGTTTGAACATGCTTCAAGGATCTTTAAAGGCCCCAACCAAAGGGCGTCAAACTTACTGTGCTTGCCTCTATCCTGCCTGGGTGCGTCCCACTTGAGTACCAGGTCACCCTGCTTGAATTCTTTCTTTCTGTTCTTCCTGTCAAAAGCCTGTTTGATCTTATGCTGATGATGGTAGGCCCTATCCATGACCTGTTCTCTGATCTGCTACACTTCCACCATTTGATGAATCCTCCTGACCACATGGTTGGGTTCTCCTTCAAAATCTTGAAGGAAATTCGCCACAGGTAAGGCGAGTTGAGTGGGGAAAACGGCCTCTATTCCGTAGACAAGTTGGAAAGGTGAGAGACCCAGGGATTTCTTTGTTGTGACCCGATCGGCCCAAAGGGAAAATTTGAGCTTTGAGTCCCATGCCCTGTGATTGTCCTCCAGTAGCTTTTTGATGAGCTTGATTAGGCTTTTATTGGAGGACTCTGCCAGTCTGTTTCCTTGAGGGTAGTATGGAGTGGAGTGAACCAGTAAAATCCCAAATTGTTCACAGAACTTGCCCAAAGGCTCAGACCTGAAGGGGGTGGCATTGTCAGTGACAATTCTACTTGGGCAACCAAATATGGCTATGATGTCTTCCAAGAGGCTGATGATTACTTTATGAGAAGTGCTCCTGGTGGGGACAACCTCTATCCACTTGGTGAAATAATCAGTCGCAGTGAGGATCCATCGGTGCTGGCCACTTGAGGGAGGATGAATCTCTCCGATGAAATCCAATCCCCACTCATGAAAGGGTGCCGAAACTACTACAGGCTTTAATGGCAGAGATTTGAGTTGTTGCTTTCCTGAGAACTTCTGGAATTTAATGCAAGCCCTGACCTCCCTGTAGACATCAGTGAACAAAGTAGGCCAGTAATACCCAGCCCGGAGGATTTTGTGGGTTGTGGTCTTCCAAAAATGATGACCTCCGCAAAGACTGTTATGAAAATCGATCACCTTCTGGGCTTGCAGCGGGTCCAGACATCTTAATAGTATCCCCAGAGGGTCTCTCCAAAACAAGGCTCGGTCAATGAGACAATACCTGACCGCTTTGAGCTTCAAGGCTCTGGCCCTACTCTTTCCTAATCCGTCAGGGGGCTTTAATTCTTGCAGAAAATACAAGATATCCTTGTACCAGGGACATGCTGCTAGTGGTATGATGGTCTGAGGGTTCCTGCTGGATGACTCAGCTTGCTCATTGATGAAGTTAATCCCTAAAGCCTTGCAATTGGATTCAGCTAGCAGCTGGGCCAAACCTTGCCCCTTTATTAATTTGGTGGGCTTAATCTCCAAGTCAAATTCCAGGATCTTGGCGATCCATTTACCCCTTCTCCCATCTATGTCAGGTTGTATAAGAATGTCCTTCACAGAGGTTGAAGGGACATATGCAGTGATCTTTGAGTGCAAAACATAGATCCTGAAAGCTTTGAGAGCTTTCACTAATGCATAGGCCTGTTTTTCCATGATCTCATACCTGAGTTCAACATCTCTCAACGCCTTGCTGTAGAAAGCAATAGGTTTCTCTCGCCCTTGATCATTTTTCTGCAACAAGACCGCTGCTACCGAGTCATCAGAAGCAAATGAGAAAATCAGGAAGTCTTTAGAATAATCGGGACTGGTTAGCACAGGTGCCTCAGTCAATGCTTTCTTTATTTGGGCAAAAGATGCCCTGGGTTCAGCAGTCCATTTCACTTCATGGCCCTTCCTGAGCATGGTTGTGATGTGTTTCACTAGCTCGGCAAAGTTCGAGACGAATCTCCTCAGAAAGTTAATCTTCCCAAAAAATGCCTGAACTTCCTTCTTAGACCTAGGAAGTGACAGGGCCTGAATCGCTTCCACCCTGCCTGGGTCAATCCTTACTCCTTCTGCTGACACTATGTGGCCTAACAGCTTCCCCTCCTGCATAGTAAACAGTGATTTCTTGGGGTTTAAAGATAGGCCATACCTCCGACACTTCAGGAAAACCCTTTTTAAGTGGCAGCAGTGCTCTTTATCAGTCTTAGAGAAGACTGTGATCTCATCCAGATATATCACCACAAACTGGTTCTTCTCCCCGATGAAGGCTATGTCCATGGCCTGCTGAAATGTTGCTCATGCATTCATCAGTCCGAAATGCATCTTGGCATACATGAACGTGCCCCAAGGAGTGGTGAAGACTATTTTTTCTCTGTCCTCAGGCATGACTGATAACTGATTGTATCCAGAGAAACCATCAATCATGGATATCCTGGATGCGCCAGTGACCCTCTGTAATATGTGTTCCATGTTGGGCAGGGGATAATTATCCTTTCTGGAACTTCTATTCAGGTTCCTGAAATCGACGCAGAGTCTGATTTCCCCGCTTTTCTTTCTCACCGGGACCAAATTGGCTACCCATTCAGAATATTTCAAGGGGACAATGATCTAGGCATCTAGCAGCTTCTTTACCTCTTTCTCCATGACAGGTAGCAACATGGGATTTATCTATCTTAGCTTCTGCTTGAATGGCTTAGCCTCCTCTTTCAGTGGGATTTTGTGCTCGATGACTGATGTGTCATACGTCTTGAGGTCTTCGTAGGTCCATGCGAACACATCAGCAAACTCCTTTAGCAACTTAGTATATTCGGTTCTCTGATGCTTGTTCAAATTCCTTGGTAGCTTGACAAACTTGGGCTTCTCCGATGTGCCTATGTTGCACTCAGCTGTGTCATCATCATCACCTGAGATTTTACCCTTTATTGCCACATCATTTCCATCGAACAGTCTTTCTAATGGAACTAGTCCTCTCGGAATGTAATTTCTCAGTAGTTGAATAATCTGGCGATCAGCAATTTTATTCACAAACTCCCCAGGGTGACGGTCACCTTCCTCATCAAGATTTTCATCTATGTGCATTGTGGAAAAGTCATCGATGGATTGGAGGAATTTCTCAATTTCCTGATCATCTTCAAACACCCTCCAGTGTTTAACGTTGTCTGGTATAGAAGGTCTGTATTTTATTTCAACGTCGGATCTGACCACTGGTGGTGAAGGAACTTCGAGCAAGCTAGCTGTGACAGCTAAAAAGTCGGCTGA
>ML781547.1:309178-350273 GCA_009831015.1 Picea engelmannii | reverse complement strand
TGTGCCCCCGATTCCGGACCCCCCCTCCGCTTAAAGGTAGAAAGGCAAGGGGGGTCCGGAATTTCTCTTATCGCCGTTGATCCGGGCACGCTGATCTGGGTCGTTGAAGAGGTGCGCCACGGATTCCGGACCCCCCCCCCTCCACTTAAAGGTAGAAAGGCGGGGGGGGTCCGGAATCCCACCTACGCCGTTGATCCGGGCGTTGTGATCCCTTCCATCCAAATTTGGTTTTCATTTAATCATGGGCGCATTAGCACCCCAAACTTAGGACAAGTGGGTTTTTAACCCATCCTTTTGCATTTTAACCCCCCTTACAAGAAATATCGTTAACACAATCCAATCTGGCTTTATGGACGGCTAGCCAGCCCATACCAATCAACAGATCGTACGATCCAAGGGGTAATACGTTAAGGGTTGCTTTGGTGGGAAATTCACCCAACATCAATTGGCAAGCTGGTATGACCTCTGCTACCCTTCTTTTGGTGCCAGTGGATAACTCTACCAACCATGGCTTGGTTTATTTTTGTGGCTGTAGTTTACACATATCAACAACTTTAGGGGCTATATAACTCAAATTTGAACCAGGGTCAATCAAAATAGACACTAGATGGTTGGAGATCATACCTTCTATCTCCACCACTGAAGCTTGATGGTCATCTTGGTTATTATCCAAGGCTGCATATATCTACGACACACTCCTGGCCACATCATTGACTGTAGTAGCTTCCTGGATGTTATAAATCCTCCGACTATTCTGTTGTCGGTGTGGACAGTCTCTCAGGAGATGTTCTTCTCCACAACCCCAGCATTTCAAAGGTTCTCTCTTTGGGTTATCAGTCTTTAC
This sequence comes from Picea engelmannii, assembly GCA_009831015.1. Lineage (NCBI taxonomy): Eukaryota > Viridiplantae > Streptophyta > Pinopsida > Pinales > Pinaceae > Picea > Picea engelmannii. Next base: position 349,429 of record ML781547.1, on the reverse strand, counting down.
TGGTACAGGTCCAGAAATTTTACTTCCGCCTGATGACGGAAAGTTCTGTTGGAGCACACTCCGGGCTGGAAAGTTCATTCTTGGGTTCTTCTTATAGTTCTTAAATCATGGGGATTTAATCCCCTTTTTCTGAAACCTTGAGCTATTCTTTGGTTTCCATCCTTCACGAGGTTTTTCTCGATGTCCATATTGTTCCTAACAATATGTTGCCTTTCGAATAGTGCCTTCTAGGGTCTTTGGCTCATCAAATTCAATTATATTCCGATAGTCCTTGGGTAGCCCACTGATGAAGCACTACACCTTTACCTTTTCTGCTTTTATATAAGGCACATATCTCAACAATTCGAGGAATTTGTTGACATATTCCTCTATAGTGAGTTGCCCTAGTTTGAGTTCATAAAACTCTTTTGTCTTCTCGTCGAAATATTTTTTCGACAAATACTTCTTCCGGAAGTATTTCTCAAACTGTTTCCAGGATAGATCCTCTTCGCGAACCCCTTTCACATTCTTAAGATCTTCCCACCAAATGGAAGCCTTTCCGTTCAGATTGAAGGTGGCTACTCGGGCCTTCAAATTTTCTAAAAAATCATGGACTCTAAAATATTTCTTTAGTCTGAGCAGCCAGGCCTCTGCTTCCTCTCCCTTCTTTATCTCACCATCGAAGGAGGGTGGTTTGGCCTTTCTGAATTCCTCAAATTTATGACCCTTGGAAGTCTTTTGCTTCTTCTGTTTTCTTCGAGAATAGGAACTGGTTCTGTTGCTGGAAGAGTCTTCTAAATCGCCAGCTTCTTTCTCAGAGGAATCGCTCGGCACTGGTCCCTTACCTCTGGGGTGGACCTTTTCGAGGTGCTCCTCTCAATGTGGCCACAGATATGACCATGTTTCTGAGTTTCGGGTTCATGTTGCATTTGTCTTTGCAGATCGGATAAACTCTATAGTAAGATTGCATTGATTTATGTCTTCTTTTCTTGTTCTTTAATCATCCTCTCATTATCGGCCTTGCAGCTTTGCAACTCGACCATGAGACTCCTCACAGTCTTAGCTAGATCTGGAGGGGTCCCTATTGCCCTTCTTTTGTCAAACTCTTCGTCTCTATTGTGGGATCCCTCTCCAACCTCTTGATGAGTCACCATTCTCTATGTCTGTAAATTCCCGCGAATGATCGCCTGCTTGGGTGCAAAAGACAAACGCTGGTTGTTAGTCAATTGTTAGATACATTTTTATAACCCGTGCAAAATTCATAATTCTTTCACATGCATACACAGTCGGGTTCTTATTTTAAAAAAGGGTTTAAGATAGAGGGTTACTCCTCTTAGGAGTGTTCCGAACGGAGCTTCCGCGCAATTCGTTCATGAGCCCAAGCAAGTTGAGTGTTGTAACCATGCTCTGATACCAATTTGTCACATACCCACTACGGAAATTAAAACTTTTCATCCCTTTTCTTCTTTTCTCCGAAGAATAGAATTCCCCGAGTCCCTACAGGACCTGATACAGACCCTGCCATCCCTTAACCGCACTCATCTGATCAGTGGTTATGGCCACAGGCTTAACCAGTATGACATCCTTTCACTTTTCGCGACTCGGTGCTACCAGAGCATCGAGTTTTTCGACTCTGATAAACCCCGAAAGGCAATAGTTGACTTCCCTTTAACACTTTTCGCTACTCGCAGCCTCGCGAGTCGGGGCGTCGAGCCTTCGTGCTCTTATCTCGCGAACCTCCGAGACGTGAGAACTCAACAGAATGTTGACTCCTTCCCAGGCGACGTGTGTCCACCTGTCGACCACGCGGGCCCCACCTGATGGATGTGCCATTTGTTCTCACGAGCCTCAGCTCTCGGCACTTCACGACTTCTATGGTCGAAAGTGGTCCCTTCCAACCTTCAAACCCCCAAAATCTCGATATACGATATCTCCACAGAGTTCTGATCCAATGATCCTCCCGTTCCTAGATTCAATGGTTCAGATTCTCCTCCTCACGTTTCGCACTTTGCGACTTCGTGGGTTGAAGCACTCAACCCTTGCGCTTTCTTCTTACGAAACCCCAAGATGCGAGATCCCGAACTCGAACCTCTTTCGGACTGTACCAACACTAACCACCTTGCAACTCTGCAAGATCCAATAGTTATCGATTGTTTGCCACTTCTATATCGAAGTGTCTCTGTCATCCATTTCTTCTGTCTTCTACGCGCGTCTGGACATACATTTTCGACGACCCAGATCTATTTCGCTCCCGCTAATCTAACGGCAGTTGTAGCTATTCCTTGAGCATGCACTTCTCTTCCTTCTCCTTAGAAGATTTCTTAAGTATAAAAGGTCTTAGCTTTTGCTTCTCCTCTGCGACCTTCGCAGCTATGGCTCCGTGCACAAAATGGCACTATCCCTCCTGAGCTTCTCTACTCTGAAGCCATGAAATATTTCCTCGACCTCTGTGAATTCCTACAGGGTCTGTGCATCCGACCAAGTGCTATCTGTCCTGAGCTTCATCAACTAGGAGGGACTTGGGAGCTTTGCGCTCTTTCTCCTGGGTTTGACTCTTAAAAGAGTCTTCATCACATCTATTGCTCTCCTTCATCAAGTCTAGGACTTGAGTGGGTCTCAATCTCTACTTGCTTTATAGGGAGCCTGTGCATAACTGCACTACCTCTCCTGAGCTATGCCTTGGCCAGAATGGTTGCTTCTCATAAGACCACAGTCTTATTCCCTTCGGGACTTATCAATACGAGAGCCCAATCCCTTGTCAACGGGACTCCCGAATTCACAATTTCTGATTTCTCGAAATGGGTAATCTCGCAACACGTGGCCTCCTTTAATCAGACGGTTCAGATCTAATTCAGGAATTTCGCCCCTATTCACGAGGACTTAACCCTCTTCTATCTCCCTACAGATCTAACAGCTGTCGGGTTTTCTAGCTAAGATCTGACGGTTCAGATCGATCCCAACGCCACGCACTCTCCCACTGCTCCCTGGATGTGTAAAACCAACGGTCCAGATATTCTTACAGACCTTAGGGATTGACGGTCCCGGTCTCTTTGCTACTCGTGAAAACAAAGGAAAGGGGTTGAGGCATTTAACACCCCCTCTTCTTCTTCCAATCTAACGGCCATGAATGACCACAGATCTTTCGACGGGATCTCGCCCGTCAAATGATACTTATCCCTACACAGCCATCTCAAAATTTCAAGAGGATTGTTCCTCCACGTGCAGGGTTACTAAGGCCTTGCACCTTCACATCCTCTTTCCAGGTCCTTGATGGGTTTTTCAAGGAGGGTATCTCTATGGGGAGGTTTACCGAGAGTACTATCTGAGATAGATAAGGGTATCTCTCACTCAAGAACCAGATGTGAAGTCTGAATTAGATCAGTATGCATATAAATAGGGATTTATGAAAACATAAGCCATACATAGTCTTTCCATTATAAACATGCAACTACCAGTACTGATCAAAACACCATACAAACATTCTTGCACTGAAATCATTCACAATTTTACAGCTTATGAGCATAAATGTTATAATATATATATATATATATATATATTTCAATATGCCAGAGACAAAATACTTATCAGAAAAACACTAGAGGTAATGCAACTACTGAGAGGGGTGCTCATTTCCACCCAACCGTAGGCTTAGCGACTCCCAACGGATTTACCACTAGCCACCCCCGAGCTGAGACCATGATGTTGCGAGATTGCATCTCTGTCTGCCAGTGACCGAGAACGAAGGTTACTCTCCTTCTTCTCCGCTATCACTCACTCTGCGTATTTTTCCAGAGTTCTTCTTCCCTCGCATCTACCCGTGATCGCACACTCCTCCTTCCTTTTTCCTTTCCAGCGAGGTTGCATGTGGCACGATCTCCCTCATGGTGGTCAGGTGTCAGGACTCCATGGATGGGTGGCTTTACCCCCATCCCTCATTACGCATGAGGAGCCATCCACCTACCAACCTGCGAGCAATTAATTACGGGCAAGCGAGCCGCTCTTGGTTCTTCGGGCCAGTGAAGACCAAATACGGTATTGGTTTTAGGTGGAATTTAATGCCACCATTCCAGGTGCCTTCCACCACCTTTATCCAGCCATTGTGGTCTCTTTTTCAGCATATTCCCCTCTCAGCAGTCCTGCAATATATATTCATAATATTATTCACATTCATCGACCTTTTTCACAAGGTCTATTCACATTACACATTCACATTTTTGGGTTTTCCACAATACTTGGCCAGTATAGTTATTTTTATAGACTGGGGGAAATAGGGTTTTACAGTTTACTATTACGGTATGTATTTACCTATTCATGCATGTATTTCATGTGTTTTGTGTTTTATGTTTTGTGTTTTGTTTCTCTTCTAAATTCTATGGTCGAGGAGCACACAGTTCCCACGCAATGAGGGTGAAAACTGGGTATATTCATAAGGAAGATGAAGCACAGGAGAAATACAGGATTGTTGCAAAGGTCGTGCAAGGAGTGCACGCATGTACTCCTCGGAGTATATTGTTTTCCATTGAAATTCCCTTTCAAGGAGTGCATAAGGGTCGACACTCTTCAAAGTTGTCGAATTACTCTGAGGCAAGAGGAAACTCTTTAAAGAGGCTAAGTGTTGTAGAATCTTGAGGATTATATCAAAGGGTCGAAACCCTTTAAGCATTTGATCTTCGAGGAGGAATCTGTTCAAAATATTCAAAGTTCGGGAAGATTTCATTTTCAAATATTCTAAGGGATGAATACCATCGAAGGACATAAATGGACGGCTAAGATCATCCAAAGAGTTGGACGAAATCCTGACCATTGTTAGATCTACAATATTTGCGCAGAGTATAAACGTCAAGGCTCTTCGAACTTCAGCATTTGGAGGATTCAAGGTGCAAAGGATCTCAATCCTCTGGATGCCTGGAGGCCTGAATCAACCATGGTCGTCAAATCGTGTGAGAACATGTATAGTGTGATCGCATATTCCAGCGTTGGAGCACTTCAAAGGAACCCAAGGTAAATTTTGTGAAGTCCTAAGACTTCCGGAGGTCAAAGGTCTGAATCTCATCCTGACCGTTGGATTGGGGTGACACGCAGCGTCAGATTAGAGCTTTATTGGTTCTTTATTTGGGAGGAACATGGGAAAGAGGAGTGAGGGCTCCCGGAGTCCATCCAGGATGTTAATCACATTGAAAATTGTTAGGGGGTCGGAGGGTTTGGTAGGCAGAAGCTTCGGAAGTTTCGAGGGGTGTGGAGTGTCAAGGCTCCCGGAGGCCCAAAGGCCAGAGCAAGCTAGAGTCGTTGATATTAGAGGGGATACATGGAAGGTAGATATTTACTCTGCTACTTCGGCGTTCGAAGGGTTGTAAGACTTGGTGATAGGAGACTCTCTAGAGTACCAAATCCTGAAGGAATCAGGGTCGTCCACTTGTTACCACCCTGACCTGTCGATCCTTTCGGAAATTCGACACTTCATTGATCCGGCGTTCAGGAGGATCATGTGTATTGATTTCTGAGGTTCCCATAGCGTGATAGCTCCAAAGTCCCAAATTCGGTGGAGTTAAAAGAGTTAGACCCCTATTTCGAGCCCAAGGTCACGTGGAGGCAGCGCCTAACTAGCAAGAGCCTACCAGAGATCCATTTTGGCCCGAAGTTGAAGGAAAAGGCATATGGAAAAGCTAAAGGGAGGGCCTTGTGAGATAATTCAACTCCTTATTCAAGAAGATCCTTAGACCGGGAGGCCAGTGGACCCCAGGTGAGGGTGGGGTTCTGCGCCAACGTGGCACAGGTTTGTTAGCATGAGCCATGGATCGATTTTAAAGAGATCATAGAAATTTGATATCGATATCTTGTTTGATAAACTCGTGCATGCAACCATGAATTTATCATACGTGGATCACAACATTTTTCCATTGTTTCTAAAAATCTGAATTGTAATCGTTTATTTCTAAAAAAACTCACAATTTGGGTTTCAATCAAACTCTATTTTTGAAATGTATAAATTCCTATGGGTTCAACAATAAAGTAGCTCTCAATTTTGTAACAATTACTTGTGATTTTTAATACAAATTCAGACTTTGTTTCTATTTGATGTAGATCTCATTCTTGTGTATTTCATGAGCAGTCTTTAGCTTGGTCTTTACTTGATAGTTTATTCATAGAATCACTTCAACAATGTATAACTGATGCAGGAGGGATCCCTGTATAAGGTTTTGTTGCTCATCTTTTGTTTATTCTTCAGTTTGTTAAATGTGCTTTGATTTTTTTATTTCTAATTTTTTTATTTCTTATTTCTATCTGGTATATTAACACAAGTGTTGGTTGTTCATATGAACCATCTAATCAATTGAAATCTATTGCAATTACATAACTCATTAGTTAACCTCTAAAAACATAAGCTTATGTATTTGTTTAATTTTACTATGATGGTCTTCAAAGGTTTAGAACTAAGTTTGTATTGGTTTCCTTTCATAGCTAGAAGTTTTGTTTCCTTGATTAATTAGTAGATAGCTTGATTTACAAAAAAAAAAACTAGAATACATGCATATACTTTGCATTACACTTCACAAGCTTACAAGCCTGGATTGATGATTAAGTGTAACAGAATTCTCAATAAATAGAATTGACTGACAAAGTTAAAGACCTATCTACCATATTACATGACTTTAAGGGTCAATAGATAATTTTTCCCCTTCCCCTTCCATAAGTTATACATAATATCACCTACCCCTAACTTAGTGACCTAGGAAACACTTCTTGTCTTAGGATTTTTCACATGTATGATGATTTTTCTATGAGAAAGGTTAAGCATGAAGTTCATTCAATTTTAGCATTTGTCTTAACCATAACCAATAATGTTGCAACAACCAATATCACAAGAAGAAACACCATGCACAAGAACACAAGAAGTATCCTAGGAAACCCTTCTCAACAAAGGAAGAAAACCCAGCAAAATCCTTTGCTATATTCTTCAAGAGAAAGACCTTCACCACCAATAATACCTAGCACACAAGAGGGTGCTCAAACCCTAGAAGACTAGTGCCTAAGAGAGGTGCGCACTTTTCCCAAGAAGATGTACTTGCTGAAATATCCAAAATCACATGAAAGATATGATTCCTCAATGGGGAATTTACCTTTACTTATACTAGATTGAACCTTTCAACAGAAGTGTCTATTCGCACAACAGGGCCGACCTCTCTATCTTATAATATAATTAATATTAACCAGATCAATTATCTTTTACATTAATTACCAGTCACATTAAGGTGGGGTCGACTTGTACCCTTTACATTACAATTAGGGTTACAAGTAGGTCTGACTCTTGAACAATATAGCAAGGGATATTATACATCCACTAGGGGCACATCCATAGGGATGTCCATATCTTTGCCTCACTACATTACACAAAAGAACCATTTCTTCACTAGTGCTTAGCCACTAGGATTACATTCACCTGTGCTCGTCCACGGGCACGTCCACTCAACACATCTTCTTTCCCACTGCATTACATATGAGAGTCATCTGTAATTTCTCATCAACTCTCTGCTCAAAGAGGCTAATATATCATCTTCATTTATTTTCTCATGACGATGCACATACCACTTTGGTATTTCATACCTTCACCTTGTTCTCAGCCACGGGCACGTCCAACTCTGCAGATCTCCTTTCTCACTGTGTTACACAGGAGAATCATCTGGAGTTCTTCTCAACTCTCTATAAGGAGGAGGCCATCTCTACGTTCCAGCTCTATCTCATATAGGAACCACACACCCCTCTCAGGGGATTTCTCTCAAGTTTGTAAGCTGGAGAATGTCTCACGTAGCTGCAATCATCAACACTCCCTCTCAATTAGGGAGGCATTTTCCACCAGGCCAACTATCTCATGGAAATACTCGAACTTTGTCTTAGTAAGTGGTTTGGTTAATATATATGTGATATGTTCATGAGTAGGAAGATATTGCACGTGTACTGTCTTCCTCAGCACCATGTCTCTGATATAGTGATACTTTATTTCAATGTGTTTCGATCTGTCATGAAACACCAGGTTCTCGGAGATATTTACATAGCTCTAGTTATCACAATGAATAGTAGTAGGATACATCTCATGATCGAACAATTCAGTCAGAATTTTGCGAAGCCACACTATTTCGCGGACTGCTACACTCAATGAAATGTACTATGCCTTTGCGCTGCTTAATGTCACAGAGCTTTGTTTTCTTCTACACCAGGAAACCATGGTAGAACCTAAAGTGAAGTAACAACCGGAGGTTCTTTTTCTGTCTATTGCGCTTCCTGCCCAATCTGCATCATCATATCCTTATAGGCTCAAGTCCACACTAGAGGCATATCTTAGTCCATAACCAATTGTACCTTGTAAGCATCTTAATACATTTTTTGCAGCTATCTAGTGTGTTTGTCTCGGTTGGCTCATAAATTGGCTAAGCACATTTACTGCTAGGAAAATGTCTAGTCTGGTGTTAACTAGATACATTAGTGATCCAATCAATTGTCAATATAAGTGTGTATCTACATCTCCTGAATCAATATCACTCATTTTCTTCAAATTCATAACCATTGGAGTGGGCATGGATTTACATTCTGTCATGCCAAACTTTTTTAGTATCTCCATAGTATATTTTCCTTGACTCAGGAAAATCTCATTTGTTCTCTGCCATACTTCTAGTCCCAAGAAGTAGTGCATCAAGCCCAAATCCTTCAGTTCAAATTTAGTAGTCATTGCTTGTTTGCATTCAACAATGAGTCTCTCTGAACCGGTGAGTAAAAGGTCATCCACATATATGACCAAAGTAAAACACTCATTGCCATCAATGTGATAATATAAGTTTGGGCCAACAACACTTTTGCTAAAGCCCAAACTCATCAAAAATCCATCCATTTTCTCGTACCAAGCACGTGGTGCTTTCTTTAGACCATATAGGGATTTCTTCAACCTGCATACATGAGATATTTCGTTGTGTACAACGAATCCTTCTGGGTGCTCAATATAAACTTCTTCCTCAATTTCACCATTGAGAAAGGTTGTCTTTACATCCATTTGGTGTAGCTTCTAACCCATGGAAGCAACTAGTGTAATGATGGATCGGATGGAGGTGTATCGGGCTATTGGTGAAAAAGTCTCATCATAGTCCACTGCCTCTATTTGTGAAAACCCTCTGGCCACAAATATTGCTTTGTATTTTTTGATGCTTCCATCAACAGCATGCTTGATTTTATAAATACATTTGGAAGTCACTACAGACTTTCCCTCTGGTCTTGGAACAACATCCCATACATCATTTTTTAATATATATTGGTATTCTTCAGTCATGGCATCTTGTGATACTTGTTCACCTGAAGATTCTCTATGACAAGATGGCTTTGAGTCAATAATGTGGGTCATGGATGAAAGGTAGCTTGAGAATCTCTTAGGTCTCTTGCTCTCTCTGGTTGTTCCTTGTGGGGCTTTATGCTCTTCTGCTTCTTGTAGATTTTTTCAAGCCCAAGCACACCTTTTATGTCCAATGTAATATCTTTGGGTATGTTTCTTGGAGCAACTGAATCAGCTGGAACAACTGGATCAACTGGAGATATTGGATCACTTGGAATAATATATGTCTCCCTCATAACTATTGAAGGGGGAGAAGGCATTGTCTCACTATCAATTTCCATCTGAGCTTCTCTGGATTTCCAGAAGGCTACTTCTTCTTCAAAAGTAACATCTTTGCTTACTTCAATTTGTCTCTGACCAGGAATGTAGATTCGATATATTTTTGAGGATTCACTGTATCCAACAAATGTACCCTTCCTTCCTGAAGGTTCTAGATTGGATCTATTTTCTTTGGGTACATGAAGATATACTGGACATCCAAATATTCTGAAGTGTCCAATATCAGGCTTCACTCTAGTGAAGGCTTCTTCTGGAGTAATGTTCTTTAGGATTTGATGAGGGATTCTATTTTTAACATATACTATTGTCATACATGCTTCTGCCCATAAATTCATTGGTAGACTATGATCATGTATCATTTCTTTTGTTGCCTCAATGATAGTTATGTTTTTCCTTTCAACAACCCCATTTTGTTGAGGGTTGTAAGGAACTGTGAACTCCCTCTTGATTCCTTCTTCAATACAAAAATTGTTGAATTATTTTGATGTGTATTCTCCCCCATTATCTAATCTTAATATTTTGATTTTTCTTCTAGTCTGGTTCTCAATCTGAGCTTTGAATTCTTGAAATTTTGCAAGGACTCCATCCTTGTTCTTTAGAAAGTAAATCTAGGTTTTCCTGGAGTGATCATCTATGAAGAGTACATAGTATAAGTACCCATTTAGAGATGCAATAGTCATTGGCCCACATACATCTGAATGTATCAAGTCCGAGATTTCCTTGGATCTGTTTTCACTACTTGGGAAGGATCCTTTAACATTTTCTCCAAGGGCACAACCTTAGCAAACACCTCTATGTTGAATCTGTATTTCTGTTAGACCTGTAACCATTTTCCATAGCATTGGAAGAGCTCTATAATGAATGTGAGCAAGTCTTCTATGACATAGCTCACTCAAGCTGATAGTGTCATGTAATAAGGCTTGGACTGGTTTGATGGTTAATCTATACAAGTTGTTTTCTTGGACACCAATTACCTTGGAAACACTTATATGAGAGTCTTTGTGCTATGCAAGAACTCTTCTTTCTGAGAAGGTAATCTTATGGCATTTGTCTTCCAAGGCAGAAATAGAGACAAGGTTCCTCTTCATTACAGGTACATATAGTACTTCTTCTAATTGAAGTTGCATATCTGAATCTAGTTTGAAGGTATAAGTTCCAAATCCTCTCACATTATATCTGGCATCATCTCCAAGAACAACATGTAGATGTGTCTCTTTCTCAACGAAATGTGTTAGGTGATTTCTAAGACCGGTCATGTGCCTGGAGGCACCACTATCAATTAACCAAGTATTATCATTGGTAGGGACCATGCCTAAGAGTGCTAAGATGTTGATGTCTTTATTTATTTGAGGTCTTTTCTTCCTGGAACTGATCTTGCTTGAATCATCAAGCTTTCCTCCCATCATGATTTTGCTCATTTTGGATTCTTCACAAACCCTTGTCAACTAGGATAAAAAACCTAATGGCTAGGCTAGGCTAGCACTTTTAGGTTTTGTTGGACTTATGACCACCAAAAATAAGCCTTTGAGTAGTATGATATCCCTGGTAAGCTGAAGATCTTCTTCAAAGAGTTGCAGAAACACAATTCTGAAATTTTCTGCAGATTTTAGTGAAACCCTAGAAACCCTAGGGCCAAAAATTCAAAATGATTAGAATTGCAATTTGAGACTTGTTGGAGGTGTGTTGAAGGAGTACGTACACACCTATGTCCTCTTTTTCCCCAGCATCCATGTTTCAAGTGTTGAAAACCCTTAGAAGGGTAGGCCTTATGGATTTTCTGGAAACCCTAGGAGGGTCGTACGGTTTCTGCAGAAGAGAGAGAGGAAGGATGAAAAATGTTTTGTACAATGGGTTCTTCAAGACCTATGCTATGATACCATGTTTATTTTTCTATGAGAAAGTTTAAGCGTGAATTTCATTCAATTTTAGCATTTGTCTTAACCATAACCATTAATGTTGCAGCAACCAAGATCATAATAAGAAACACCATGCACAAGAACACAAGAAGTATCTTGGGAAACCGTTCTCAACAAGGGAAGAAACCCCAGTCAAATACTTTTTTATATTATTCAAGAGAAACACCTTCACCACCAATAATACCTAACACACAAGAGGGTGCTCAAACCCTAGAAGACTAGCACCCAAGAGAGGTGCACACTTTTCCCAAGAAGATGTACTTGCTGAAATTTCCAAACTCACATGAAAGATATGATACCTCAATGGGGAATTTACCTTTACTTATACTAGACTGAACCTGTCAACAGAAGTGTCTATTGGTACAACAGGGCTGACCTCTCTATCTTATAATATAATTAATATTAACTAGATTAATTATCTTTTACATTAATTACTAGCCACATTAAGGTGGGGCTGACCTGTACCCTTTACATTACAATTAGGGTTACAGGTAGGTCTAATTCTTGAACAATATAGCAAGGGATGTTATACACCCACTAGTGCTCATCCACTAGGGGCACATCCATAGGTATGTACATATCTCTGGCCCACTACATTACACAAAAGAACCACTTCTTCACTAGTGCTCAGCCACTAGGATTACATTCACTTGTGCTCGTCCATAGGCATGTCCACTCAACATATCTTCTTTCCCACTGCATTACACAGGAGAGGCATATGGAGTTTCTCATCAACGCTCTTCTCAGAGGAGGCTAAAACATCATCTTCATTTATGTTCTCATGAATATGCACCCAACACTTTGGGATTTCACACATTCACCTTGCACTCATCCATAGGCACATCCAACTCTACAGGTCTCCTTTCTCACTGCGTTACACAAGCGAATCATCTGGAGTTCTTCTCAACTCTCTAAAAGGAGGAGGCCATCTCTACGTTCCAGCTCTGTCTTAGATAGGAACCACACACCCCTCTCAAGGGATTTCTCTCAAGTTTGTAAGCTGGAGAATGTCTCACGTAGCTACAATCATCAACAATGTATAAAATCTAAAGTTGTACCCCCATGGTAAAACTTAGGAAAATTTTGAAATTAACCTGTGTTATGTTGTTGTTAGAAGATGTCACTATGTGTGTGTTGACAAATCTAAATGGCTTGTCAAGAAAATAAGGGAGAATTTATGATGCCAGGTCCTAATTAGACCTACTCTCGTTTGGAGTGGCATTTCCGATGAGTATATGGGCCTCGTTGTCGCTCATAATTAAAAGAAGAAAAAGGATAAAGACAATGGACTTCCCCCGAAAGAGTTCTAATTAATCCTAAGGCCAATCTAACTAAAATGAAACTAATATAATATATTTATTTCTAACCTATCACACGGGAGCAAAACTTAATAGATGAGCACAACTTAAAATGATACTTGGAAAACATAAATAATTCATGTGGAAGCCAAAGTATGTTATATCAATAATATTGCAGATATCATCTCAAATACTTGAAGATGATATTTGTAACATCATCCCTGCACTTATTAGAAATCAAAATAGCATAAGAATTCTAGATACTAATCACAAAAATAGTTCACATGATCAATACTCAAAAAACTTAAACCACAAATACAAGTGTAGAATAGTCCCACTAGAATTTGCAAACAGTTATAACTTCAAAATTCCTTCTACTCTTTATTAACTCGGAAGTAATACTATTGTCTTTCATTACAAAGGAAAAAAATTGTATTTACATCCAATGAGCTCTCTTTTATAAAACAAGAGAGAGAATCTTCAACTCTCATGGTTGTTCATTTCATTTTCCCCAAATTTCTTTGTACATTCTCTAAAATTTAGATATGAGAGTTACAAATGGAAGATGAAGAGATCCTTGGAGGTTACATTTTTCCTATTGCAACTCGTAAATGACATTTCTTTGCAAATATTTGTGTCTCTGCCTGTTGGGGTCATCTTCTAAATTTCTTGAGTTATTTTGGTCATTTCTGGCTTTGGACTTTTGAACGATATCATTTTGGCTTCTCCTCCTATGTGTCAGCCTTCCATTGAGCTATTGCAGGCTTGATTTCATTTCATATAGCTTGAGATATAAATGTTGGAAATCTGCATAGCTCGCTCTTCAGTTGAATTTAGGTTCCTTATGTGTTTTTCATTTTCAGACCATTTATGCTCAGTATTTATCAAATCTTGTGATCCCATCCTATTATTCTCTTTTCCATATTTCCATCGATCTATTCTGGGCCAAATTTTGTTGCTCGTAGCTCCGGATATGGCTTCACGAAGTCTACACATTCATTTTTCCCCCGAATTTGTGGTCTTTTGTTTTCTAAAATATTTTTATGTCTTGTGTCACTTGTATGGCCTGGAGACCTCGTCCAATACATTCATCTTTCTGATACCTTTCCAATGAGGTATCGTGTACCCAATTCCGACACATGTAGCAAAAGTTATGCTCGTTTAAAGATCATTACTCAACATCCTGTGGGTGAATCTAGATCGTTGATCTTCAATCTGCAAAAAGGAGACCCACGTGCATAAGAGAGTTTGTAAAATAGTGATTTAAATGGTTCAACCCCTATGGATAGTTTGAATAAGAATCTGGGAGGGCACGAGACATGTGGTTTGTTGCATAATTTTAGCCAATTTTCCCATTTTAAAATTAGAAAAAAATTAAACAAAATAAAATAAATAAAACGAAATAGAAATAGAAAATAGAAAATTTATTTACATTATTTACAATTGTTGATAAAATTTAAAAGAAATGATTATTCCTAATCCTATGTAAATCAAAATTAAACTTAACTAATTACCCTCGTTAATGTAAAAAAAAAATTACTAAGGTTAAAACTAATAAAATAATAATAATTACCCTACCCCTTCTAGATTTGAACATGTGACTAACAAGGAGGAACATGTGTTTTTAACCATTAGGCCCATTCAAGTTTCTTATTCATCTATCCTATGAGAAACTATTAATCCATGAAAAATAAGTAATAAATAAATAAAATAAAAGTAATGACAATAAAAATAAAAAATAAAACAAGAAATAAACAAAAATTAAATAAATTAAAATAAAATTAAAAAATATAACACAATACTTCCTCCTCCTCGTTGAAGGTTCCATGTTAGGCTCACACTCCACTCTATTCATTTTGTCAACGACATCTCACCCCTTTCACATTGTCGAACATTCCACTCTATTTATTTCGTGAGTCACTCCACTCTATTCATTTTTCTGATCACTTCACTCTCATGTTCCTGACAACTGCACACCATTCCAAAAAGAAAATTAATGTTTAAAAAAATAATAGCTCAAAAGGGTTGCACGCATTTCCAAAACCATTATTACACTATTTTTTATTAAAATATTATCCTAGAGCATGTCGTCGTGGTAAGCTTGGGTAAATTTGTCGACGACAACATCAACGATTTATCCCAACTCAAACGCCCTACACTATAATTCACACCCTTTTAAAAATTGTATTAAATAATTAATAGCTCGAAAGGGTTGCACATTTTTTTAAGAAAAAACATTCTTAAACTAATTTTTTTATTATTATTCAAAGATTATTAAAGAGCAGGTCATCGAGATTTTATGTGCATGGTCGTCGGGGCTAAGGTAGAATGGGTGAACACCCGGATAGGGTGACACTTGGCAAGAGGAGGGGGACAATTAGCAGGGACAGATGGTGGGGGGAGTTAATGTCCCAAGCCGCCACTCTCGAATTATTAACTCCCCATGGCACACACCATGAGGGAAGTTAACTCAGTGCGCCTGGAGGAGCTCTCGAATGAGCGATCAAGCCAAGCCACTGGTACCAGGCACCTGAACCAGTCTCGTCATCCTTCAATGGAGATGGGAGGGGCATCAATGGCTCCCAGTGGTGATAAAGACGACCAAGGCGCACATGTTTTCATGTTTGTTGCATGCTACCACTTCTGCATAGTGCTTCTCAACCCTCCTGGCTTCATCACTCACACTTTGTGTGCCTTCCAAGCTTCCCATGACCACCACCACCCCCCCACGTCCCCCTTGCATCTCCCCCACCCCCCAGTTCTTCCCATCATGCCCCGAGAGCAAGGCAAGCCCAAGCGGGGCACCAGGAACAAGAATGCCATCACCTGAGACAACCGACTCACAGCCTCTCAACGAGCTTTACTTGCCCATTTTAGTCGCCCCCATAGACGCACCATAAGCACTCAAACCACCCTGTGCACTCCAAAAATGGATATTCCACCACCCTTTCTCCAGACTCAGACTTAGAATTCCTTGCGGATACCAAAAACGGAGACCCCGTCCCCCACAGTGCAGTCTCCAACACCGCCTCAGCATTTTTCGGCTAGCGCTTCGAAGGAAGAAGCACCTCAGCACTTCAAAATGGTCAAAGAGGAGGCACCACCTCCAGTTCAGCATCCTATCACAAAGTTGGTTGACACGGGGCCACCTTCAGCTTCGTAACTAGGCACGAGCTTGGTGAACAAGATAGGGCCACCCTCCAAGGCATGCCTCCATAGTATTTTTTCCCCCAGCCACCAACCTTACTGGGGGGACGGAGGATGCATTGTGGAGGAGGAAATCCCTCCAAGCTGGCAACTGACAGAAGTAGTGGATAACCCAATTACAACGAAATATACAGGCACAGACGACGGAGAAGAGGGATCACATTATACCTATCATCTGGCAGCGGAGCATCTTGAGCTCATCTTTGACATCCGATAGCGGCAGGACGAGTAGGTGAATGGCTAAAGGACAATCAACCAACGACTGGATTTGTTGTTTGAGGCATTCTCAGATGCCCCAATGCAAGAACTTTGCCCCACTTACCAGCAGAAGTTCGTCCCAGTCTACACCTCTCATGGACATCCAGGTTCCCCAATGGCTTGACGCGGCCCACCCCCGACTCTGGTTTTTGTCAATTACAGTTTTTAGAATGAATAGTGATTATATTTTCACTCTTTTTTATAGTTATGTAACAATCTTAGTAATGGTGGCTCTGAATGAAGCCAGCCCTAGGTTAGCTAGTTGGAACAGATTTCCTGTTGAAACTTTCAGCTTTCTGCATAATTTTGTAAACTATATTTCAACCATGATAGACATATCATCGCTTGGAGCCACCTGTTCTGGTTTCCCTTATGTGGCAGAACAGGTGGCTACCAAACGAATCACAGTTGTACGCTTGTGATATAATATAAGGTTCTTCTTTTTATTTTAAAAAAAAAAAAGTTAGAATGGGTGAAATAAAATAATATTAAACCCTGCATCCTTGTCCATATTTATATTAATTAAAGTCTTTGCAATAAAAATAATCACCAATCATGTTATGATATATTTTGCTGACAATTTCAAGGCATTTGGGAATAATAAAAAATTTAATGAGGATAATATGGTTCCCATGTCATTTGGGGAGGAGAGTAATAAATTCCTAAAAAATAGGAAATTACTAAAAAAATAGAAAATCCTTGAAAATAGGGAATCCTTCCTAAAATATAGGGAATCATTCCTAAAATATATGGAATCCTAAAATATATGGAATCCTAAAAAGATAGGATCTGGATAGTACATTAGGTTTTTGGTTTGTGGTTTGTGAGGAGGGAAATAAAAAGGTAAAAAATGTATGTACATGTTAGGGTTTAGTAGAAAAGGAAAAAGAAATTAGAATTACAAAATGAAAAAAGAAAAATTAAAATCAAAATAATGAAAATCAAAATTAAAATGAATATATATATATATATATATATATATATATATATATATATTACACCCTAGGTCTTAGTTAAATTTACCCCATGTAAAATATTTAACGTGAATAAATTTTCCCTTAAGTAATATTAAGGAAAATCATGGCAAAACCATGGGAAAATAAAAATAAATAATTTACAAAAATAAATAAAATAATATACATAAAATAAAATAAAATATTAAAAAAAAAGTAAACAAAATAAAATCACAAGTTAGAAAATTAAGCCCAAATCACACGAGTCCAGGTTCCACGCCCGCTCAGGGTTCCGTTGGTCAAGTTTCCACACCTAGGGGCCACAATTTAGAAAAAAACATATAGGGTAGGATTCGAAAAACCAGGCATCATGGAGAGGAACAAGGCATATGGTGACCAAGGATGTGGTGATTAAGCTGGGATGAAGGGAAAGAGAAGAAGGTGAAAGGACGATGTTTCTTACGATGATTTAACGTCGCAAGTTACAATGAGTAAAAACAATACATTGACTCCAACCAAGTGTGAATGACAGGTTAATCCACTCAATATACACATTTGAAAGGGCATACATATTCATATTGTGAGTAGGGGGAATCGATTAGATTGAGGAAAAGGTCTTTACATCAAACCACCATGCATGCGACAGATAGCTAAGAGGAGTTAGGGGAGGATACGACAAGGACTCACAATTGGGAAGCTGAATGGACTTATGGAGTGGAGTTTGGTGAGAGGTAAGACCAAAACAGACTTAGTATATATCAACCGGAAAAGCTTCAGGAACATGCTCGCGTGAAAGGTAGATTCGACAGCCTTGGGGACTTCAGACCTCGAGGTGACTGCAAGCCAAGGTACTTTGTTTTCCGATAAGGAGAATTCTGGAAAGAAGCAAGGTCAAGGTTGTGGAAAAGGATCAATATATTTCCCCACATGCTTCTCAAGACTGGAGCAGTCATGTGAGTGAAGTTTCTCTGCAAACCTGCTCCTGTAAAATAGAAGAATGACATCAACAATGTGACCAAAATAAGATTTTCCAATACATAAACAATATATTCCCTACCTTTAATATAATTTAGAAAAGAGTGTTAGGTTTATTTAGTGATATCATGATGGTTGTAGATGAGTGTCCTGAAACTACATGTGCCAATTCGAAACAGAAGATTAAGATATGCATGTGATAGTATAAAATTTGAAGATATTAAGCATAGCATGCCAGCAAGAGGATGCAGAATTTGGATTTGTCAATCAAAGAAATAATTAACAATAAACTCATTCAAGACATGTGATAGAACGCCAAACCTTGCAACCACATAGGATCATCAAGTACTTTGGAATCAACAAAAGTCTGAAGCTAAGGCATTAATTCCATCATACAAATGTCTACGAAACATCATAGGTCAATAAGCATCATGTGTCAATGTTTCAGGGAAACCTGCAAAGGAGACCTAGCTAAAGCAAATACAAACAAATCTTATCAAGAAAAGGACGAGAGATTCAATATGGAAGAATGAGAAAATATATTCACACTACTCCAATGAGCTAATCAATACAATACAATGAATGAGCGATACACACTCATATAGGACATAACATTCCATAATTAAGAAAAGTGAACAACCAGTGTGTTGGCATGTTTATAGGCAGAGTCTGCTTGTCATTGATGGGAAGAACAACAACAACAATGGCATGATTATAGGCAGAGTGTGCAATGACGGCAAATAGGAAAGTAGCAATGATAGCACTAGGAATGACGAGACCATGAGGAATTGTTGTCCACAAGCTTAGGAGGACTAGCACGGGGCATAGAGTTGGAGTTTCGAGATAGACAAAGGTTATTATGAAGGTCACAAGGAGCATGTGCAGGATTCCTTAGAATCAGTGAGTTTGCAGAAGGAATCAAAGCTCAAAAGGAATAGCACAAAGTTTCACGTAGAGCGCGAGCCTGCGCCAGGGTCGAGGCTAAATTCATTGCCAAAGCTCAGAAGAGATAGTGTTTTCAAAAACATAGACGAGTCCCAAAGTCATCGAGACTCGCAGAAGGATCAAAGTTCAAGGCCTTTGACACTTAGAAATTCTTCCAAGCCGGGAGCATGAGTAAGATTAGAAGGAGGAGCGACAGTGGCCATTGGATCGAACACTGTGAAGACTCTGGACCATTAGATTAGAGTCCAGACAGGAGGAGCGAGTGCACAAGAGAGGAAAATATCTCATCCATTGGATCTGAGCACAAAGGACTGGCAACCATTAGATCTAGTGGATTTGCGAGGAGGTTACCGTTTGTAGAATCTCACTTCAGAAGAATTGGCAACTTGAAAGTTGAATTACTTGAAGCCCGAAATCCGAAATGAATGTGGTCCATTGGATTTGGAGAAAATGCGATGACCGTCAGATTGAATTAGTGGAAGGATAGGATAAGCAAGGGTTGAGATATTAGATCACGATCACTCGAATATCCATCAGTCGTTGGATCGAATTAATTGAAGGGTAAGTTAAACAGGGATAAAGAGTTGAGAATTTTATTATCTGAATACCCATCAATCGTCGGATCAAACCTGAATTCCTGTCAATCGTTGGATCATTTTCGAGTGGAAGGACAGGATAAGCTAGAAGATTTGCATCATAGATAGATCGGGTCATTGATATAAGATCCGGATCCAACGAATGTCATTCATTTTGGGTATAAATATGTGAGGAGGTTATGCTCCGGAGAAATCACTTCAGGAATTTCCAGTTGAGATTTGAAATACCCGAAGCCCGGAGACCCAGAGATCCAAAGTAAATATCAAGTGTCGAAACATTTGAAGTGGATCTGGGTTGTCTGATCAAGAGCATCAGTTTGAAATTTGAAATACCCGAAGCCCAAAGACCCAGAGAGCCGAAATACATTCTCGATCATTGGATCATCCGAAGAAGATCGTAGTCATCAGATCATTCTAAAGTGGAAGGACAGGATAAGTTAGGTAAAGGGCGTGCTAATATCAGCGGTCGAGAATCGGGGACTTAGATCTAAGGTCGACAGAGCATATCGGACCCCCCCCCCCCCAAGATTTATGCCTTTAACCATGGGGGGGGGTCTGAGTTGGTGGTATTTTCCTTGTGGGACCCTCATATGTGTCACCTTTCTGTTAACTCGGACCCCCCTCACTCATTACCACTTACCGCCTAACGCCCCCTCCAACTAAACCACCAAACCACTCATACATACCACCTCCACACTCCGACGTCACACTCCACTAAACCGCTACACGTCACACTCCACTACCACGCTCTACCTCCACACTCCACTACACTGCCTACACGTATCATCCACGTCAACAGACCACCTCAGCAAGGACACGAGTCGTCCGATCTGAAAGATCACTTCGGGTGTATTCTCAACTGTTGATCATAGTACAATGGAAGGATAGTGTAAGTTTGAAAAGTTGAAATTCTGAAGTTCCGAAGGGAAACATTCTGACAGCCGTCCATCTCGATGTTTGATTAAGTGCTAGCCATCAAATTGAACAATGAAAGGATTGGATCTGATCCGCAGATAATGAAAGATCAAATATGAACCGTCCGTTCAGGAGCACCGTCAAGATCATGAGATTGACGGTCCAGTCGCAATCGCATGGTCACGTGATATTATTGCACAAGGTAATATCAAAATAAGGAGCTAGCACTCGCTAGACCGATATCGGGAAACACCTGTTGGTTAGGCGTATGGTCACCGTCGGTGGTCACGTGAAAGGAAGGGGCTTAGCAAGAAAATCTAGCGTCCACTGTGAAGTTTTCTCAGGAAGAGAAAAGGCATTAAAGGGATGAGCACACGGAGGTTTTCTCTGTAAATGACAGAATGAAGTTATTGTATCTGTCAGAGAATTTGAAGAGCTTCAGGATGATCACCAGAGGATATGAAGAGTCTCGAGGTAACTTCCAATGGAATGAAGACTCATCATAGAGACGATTGACAGATGGAAAAGTGTCGAAGACTATAACTGTCAGTGAAGCCAAAGAATCTTAGAATAACAACCACTGATGAAGAACAGACTCAGCATGATCGATAGAGAGCATGAAGAGTTGTGTGTATGATCTGGCAGAGGACTTGGCATGATAAATATACACAGAAAAGAGAAGAGATGGTTGCTTTTGTTGAGAGTTATTTCATGCGGTGTGCAGCAGCTGAAATGCACAAAAGAGGTGTAGCACATAGAATGGAAATAATACACAGAGCATAAAGCATAGAAGTGAGACATAGAACATAAATTCATATCTAAGTGAGGAAGAGAAAGTCGAGGTGCACATGCAAAGACAGAGCAAAAGATCAGAAAGCTCAAGAATATGCGAGCAGGAAGACATCGATGCAAGCAAAGTAGAACAATGATGAGACTGGTAAGCCCTTTGACAAACATTGTATCATTGTAATAAGTTTTAGTAACGAAGTTTTTATAATCGGGGTGGAAGGGAGGTGCTAGGGAGGATTTTCATCCTCAAAGTTTCAAGTGGGTGCTTGAACACATGGAGTTGTAGCTTCCATCTGGTTGCAGCCAGAAAAACAAGGGTGGTGCAAGGGAGAACTATTGTTCTCTGTTAAACAAGTTGGTGCCTGTGTAACTGGAAGTTGGTGCTTCCATCCAGTTGGTGTTGGAACACTCGGGGAGTTGGTGCTTCCTTCTAGTGGGTGCTAGAGAATCAAGAGGGTTGGTGCTCTCAGCAAGTTTCATCTTGTATAGGTTGGTGCTTGTGTGTCTGGAATTTGGTGCTTCCATCTAGTTGGTGTTGGAACACAAAGGAAGTTGGTGATCTCAGTGAGTTGTTGCTTGTAAATCAGAGGTGGTAGCCTCAAAAGGAGTTGGTGCTCATAAGAATGATAATGTACAGAAAAATAAAGATTACTTATCATATCAAGAAGAAGAGGTTTTTCCCTTTATGGGTTTCCTCGGGAAATATTTGTCTCTGTATATTTCATGTGTGTGATTGATGTTGAATGTTATATTTCTTACTTCCCTGCATTATTGTGATCGTCATTGAGTGTTTTGTAAAGAGTTTAAAATGGGCATAATTGTTTAAGCACAGTAACAATTGACTCAACCCCCCCACCCCTCTCATTTGTCCAACAATTGGTATCAGAGTTGGTTCCTTTTATTTAAAGGTAGATCAGTAAGCTTAAACATGACAAGTCATGAAGGAACTTCAACCAATAAGGCCCCCCTGTTCAATGGAACAAACTTTGTCTTCTGAAAAGTTAGGATGAGAACCTACATAATGGATTTAGGTGCAGATGTCTGGGATGTGGTAGAGACTGGTTATGTAAAGCCAATTGTTCTAGCCAATAAGGATGACAATCTAGAATTCAGCTTCAACTCTAAGGATATGAATGTTATTCTGAGTGGGCTTGCAGAAGCATAATTTGTAAAATTTATGCATTTAGAATCTGCCAAAGCAATGTGGGACAAACTCATTAGCAGTTATGAAGGTAATGAGAAGGTAAAGGATGTCAAGCTTCAAACCTATAGATTACATTTTGAACAACTAAAGATGAATGACGATGAAACAGTTAATATTTTTTTCTTAAGATTTGAAGAACTAGTAAATGCAATGAAAGGACTTGGTGAAAAAATTGAGGAAGCCTTTTTAGTTCAGAAAATATTGAGATCTCTACCAGATAGGTTCAACCCAAAGGTCTCTGCTATAGAAGAACTTAATGATCTAAAATATTTGCCTTTTGATCAACTTATAGGAACGTTGACTTCATATGAAATGAGGATAGTTAAATATAAACCCACCTCTAAAGAAGCACCATTTAAAGCAGATAAGAATGAGGATTTTGAGCCTGATGAAATTGAAGCAAAATTTGTAAGAAGACTAAAGAAAGGATCAGGAAAGTATCAAGGCAAGTTGCCCTTCAAATGTTTTAACTGTGGAAAGATAGGTCACTTTCCATCTAAGTGTCCACACAAGAAGAAGGACTAGAACTTTGAAGGTGAAGAGAAGTACAAATCCAAAAGAGTTGATAAAAAGAAAAGTTTGTGTGTAAACAATTATGACTCTTTAGAAGATATAGATAGTGACTCTTCATGTGAAGATAAGGTTAATGACTTTATGCTTATGGCCAAAGAGGATTATGATAATAAAATCACGGGAAGTGATGTTAATGATGAAGAAGTTGTGGTTGATATGGAAGGTGAACTAATCAGTGCTTTAGAGGAGATTGACAGACTCAGACTTAAGAAGAGAAAACAAAAACAATTGATGATACAGTTTGAGAAAGATAGTAAAAAACTTGATGAAGACTTTGCTCTACTAAAAGTGGAATTAGAAGAGCCAAAGAAAATAAAATACATTCTAAAAAAACAGTTATCAGAAAAGAAGGCAAGATGTGAAGCTCTGGAAGAAGAGGTAGTGAAAACTAGAAAAGAGTTGGAGAAGTTTCAAGCCTTGTATCACCGGAATCTGTCAAGTATCAAAGCCTCAGAAGGATTAGCCACCATTCTGAATCAGCAAAGGAATCCAAAGTTAAAAATTGGTTTGGGTTATGAAGAGGGATCAAGTAGTGGTTAGCCAAGCAACAAAGAATCTATCAAGTTTGTCAAATCTACAACCAATGACAACAACAAACCTGCAGAAACAAAGGAAGATAATCAGCCACCAAGGAGGAGTAAAGAAAAAGGTGCCAGAACTGAATCTATAGATCAAAGAAATAATACGCCCTCTACTCAAAGAAACCATCAGCATGGAAGAAATCAACCTGCTCAAAGAAGACATCCATTTTCCAGGTACAGAGATTTTTTCTATGGATATTGCTTCTACTGTTCTAACTTTGGCCACAAAGCTGTAAATTGTTCCTTAAGATTTAGACATGAGCAATCAAGACACCCAAGGAATAAATATCTACCACAACAAAGAATGAGACAGCCAAGTAACAAACAACCACAGATTGCAAATTGTCTAATTAATTTTAGAGACATGCAACTGAGGAGGTCAAGAAATAATGAACAGCCAATGAGTAGACAACGTTGCACCAATCACTTTGACCTATTGAACAATGAGCTTGAATGCTATAACTGTCATAACTTCGGCCACAAAATTTCAAACTTCCATCTAAAGAATTACAAAGCAGATCCAAGGATAAAACCCTTAGCCATAAATGCCAGCACATGGAAAAAGAAAGATAGTGAAAAATGTGATCTAGTACTTTCAGCTCAAAAACAAAAAGACCCCTGGTATATAGACAGTGGATGTTCCAAGCACATGACTCGAGACAAGGATAAGTTTTTGTCTATAAGTAAAAGAAAAATAGGAGATGTGACCTATGAACTAGGTATAATCAAGGGTAAAGGGATGGTGAGTTTGAGTAATGGTAAAGGAAAAGACCATGATGTTCTACTTGTACATGGGCTAAAACACAATTTGCTCAGTGTAAGTCAAATATGTGACAGAGAATGTGAAGTGTTGTTCACTTCCAAATCTTGTAAGATAAAGTCTGTAAACTCGGGACAAGTGGTGGCTAAAGGCATGAGGACAGATAATGATGTTGATATTGAATTCTCCCCTGCAAGAAAAGAAGAAGACTCAGATACAATAAAAGAATGCTTTGTTAGCATTTATCCCATGGAAGAAGTAGAAGAAGAATGATGTCATAAGATGGAAGAATAAGTTGTGAATCTTAGAAAGAAGGTTGAGAAGTCAAACACCCAAATCAAGTTCTTGAATAGTTCCATGATCCTGGATGAGATCTTGGATAGTCAGAGATCACCAAATGACAAATCCGGTCTTGGATACAACAAGGAAGAAATCAGTAATCCTAAGAAACCTGATGCAAGTCCTTCATTTGTAAAGGGTGAAGACAAGTCTGACACAGGTCCTTGATTTGTAAAAAGGGAAAGCAAGTATGACTCATGTTCTTCATGTTCAAAGAATGAAAACAATACTACAATATTTAGAATATCATAGAACAAAGTTCAAGAAACCAGGGCACTCACAGATGTGGATAGCAAAGACTGAACAAGTGAACATGAGTGAAGTTAATTGTTGCAAAAATAATTGCAATCATATGAAAAGCATAGTATAAACTTTCTTAGATGACTTTAAAGCAATGTACAGTAAAGAAGCATCTTGGATAAATACAGATACATCTGGTTAGAGATCAATGAGAATCAATGGGCAGATCCAAGGGTTGTTTGAAAAATATGAGCTACAATTGCGCAGTGTTCCAGTAGGACAATGGCATCCGCAGCATTAACATTATGATGTACAAAAATGATATACATGACATCCTGTAGAGATATCAAGAGGAAAGACCTTGTCAGAAAGAGCTAATCTTTTAAAAAAGGGGGAGAGCAGTTAGAAGAAGAGAGAGAAGAGTGAAAGGGGGAGTCATTCAGTTATGACAAGAAAAGGTTGATGAAGGAGTCCTAGTAAGAGAGGTGAGCAATATTGAGTCTACTACAGAGGACACAGTGGAAGCTGAAGATGAACAGGTCCAAGAATCCAGTATTTCATTCCAAGACCAAGCGCATCCCCATAAAATACCATTTTCTGAGAGAGCAGGTCACCAATAAAATTGTTCAGGTTCATTATATTCCATCCACAGAACAAATTGCAGACATCTTTACTAAAACCCAAGCCAAGACACTATTTGAATATCTCCATCAGAAGTTGGGTGTCATCCCTTCTCTCACCTAAGAGAGTCCATCCTGTCAAGGGGAGTTTGTGTTGGTTGAATATCTGATACCTCCGAAAAGTACTGTAACGACTCGGGGAGGCATGTTTTCTTTGACATCGATTTCAAAGGGGGAGAAAAGGTGTGGTCTGGATGCTACAGTTGGAGGTCTAAGTAGAATAGTGCAGAATTTCAGGGTTTCCATCAATGCCAAAGGGGGAGATTGTTGGAATGTTTACAGGTAGAGTGTGCTTGTCATTGATGGCAAGAAAAACAACGATGATGGCATGATTACAGGCAAAGTGTGCAATGACGGAAAATAGGAAAGCAACAATGATAGCATCAGTAATGACGAGACCATGAGGAATTGTTGTCCATAAGCTCAAGAGGACTAGCACAGGGAACAGATTTGGAGTTTCCAAATAGCCAGAGGTTATCATGAAGGCCGCAAGGAGCATGCGCAGGATTCCTTAGAATTCGTGAGTTTGCAGAAGGAATCAAAGCTCGGGAGGAATAACGCAGAGTTGCATAAAGAGCGCAAGTGTGCGCCAAGGCCGAGGCTAACTTTGTTGCCAAAGATCAGGAGAGATATTGTTTTCAGAAACACAGACGACTCCTAAAGTCATCAAGACTCGTAGAAGGATCAAAGTTTGAGGCCTTTGACACTTAGAAATTCTTCCAAGTTGGGCGGAAGCGTAAGCTCATAAGGAGAAGTGACAATGGTCATTAGATCGAACACTGTGAAGACTCTGGACTGTTAGATCAGATTCCAGACAGGAGGAATGAGTGTGCAAGAGAGGAACAGATCCCATCCGTTGGATCTGAGCGCAAAGGACCAGCAACCGTTAGATCTAGTGGATTTGCGAGGAGGTTACCGTTCGGGGAATCTCACTTCGGAAGAATTGGCAACTTGAAAGTTGAATTACCCAAAGCTTGAAATCTGAAATGAATGTGGACCATTGGATCTGGAGAAAATGCGATGACCGTCGGATTGAATTAGTGGAAGGACAAGATAAGCAAGGGTTGCTATCTGAGATCATGATCACCCGAATATCTGTCAGTCGTCGGATCAAATTAATTGAAGGGTAAGTTAAACGGGGCTAAAGAGTTGAGAATTTTGTTATCCGAATAACCGTCAGTCGTCGGATCAAACCTGAATTCATGTCAGTCGTCGAATCATTTTCGAGTGGAAGGACAGGATAAGATAGAAGAGTTGCATCGCAGACAGATCGGGTCGTTGATCTAAGATTCTAATCCAACGAACGTTATTCATTTCAGGTATAAATATGTGAGTAGGTTATGCTCCGGAGAAATCACTTCAGGAATTTCCAGTTGAGATTTGAAATACCCGAAGCCTGGAGACCCGGATATCCGAAGTAAATCTCAAGCGTTGGATCGTCCGAAGTGGATCTGGGCCATCTGATCCAAAGCGCCAGTTTGATATTTGAAATACCCGAAGCCCAGAGACCCGGAGAGCCGAAATACATTCTCGACCATTGGATCATCCGAATAAGATCGTAGTCGTCATATCATTCTAAAGTGGAAGGACATGACAAGTTAGGTAAATGGCGTGCTAATCTTAGCGATCGAGAATCAGGGACTCAGATCTACGGTCGACAGGGCATATCGGACCCCCTCAAGATTTTTTCCTTTAACCATGGGGGGGGGTCCGAGTTGGTGGTATTTTCCTTGTGGGACCCTCATATGTGTCACCTTTCTGTTAAATCGGAGCCCCCTCTCTCATTACCACTTACCGCCTAACCCCCCCTCTGAGTAAACCACCAAACCACTCATACATACCACCTTTGTGCTCCGACATCACACTCCACTAAACCGCTACACATCACACTCCACTACCGCACTCTGCCTCCACACTCCACTACACTGCCTACACGTATCACCCACGTCAACAGACCACCTCATCAAGGACATGAGTCGTCTGATTTGAAATATCACTTCGGGTGTATTCTCAACCGTTGATCATAGTATAGTGGAAGGATAGTGTAATTTTGAAAAGTTGAAATCTTGAAGTTCCAAAGGGAAAAGTTTTGACAGCCATCCATATCAATGTTTGATTAATTCCTAGCTGTTGAATTGAACAATGAAAGGATTGGATCTGATCCACAGATCATGAAAGATCAAATCTGAACCGTCCGTTCAGGACCACCGTCAAGATCGTGAGATTGACGGTCCAGTCGCAATCGCGTGGTCACATGATATTATTGCCCAAGGTCATATCAAAAGAAGGAGCTAGCACTCACTAGACCGAGATCGGGAAGCGCCTGTTGGTTAGGCGTATGGTCACCGTCAGTGGTCACGTGAAAGGAAGGGGCTTAGCAAGAAAATCTAGCGCCCACTGTGAAGTTTTCTCAGGAAGAGAAAAGGCGCTAAAGGGATGAACATGTGGAGGTTCTCTCTGTAACTGACGGGACGAAGTGATTATATCTATCAGAGAATTTGAAGAGCTTCAGGATGATTGCCATAGGAGCTGAAGAATATCGAGGTAACTGCCAGTGGAATGAAGACTCATCATAGAGACGATTGACAGATGGAAAAGTGTCGAAGACTGTAACTGCCAGTGAAGCCAAAGAATCTTAGGATAATGACCACTGATCAAGAACAAACTCAGCATGATCACCAGAGAGGATGAAGAGTTGTGTGTATGATCTGGCAGAGGACTTGGCATGATAAATATATGCAGAACAGAGAAGATATGGTTGCTTCTGTTGAGATTTATTTCATGCGGGTAGAAGCATGCGGTGTGTAGCAGCTAAAATGCACAGAAGAGGCGTACCGCATAGAATGGAAATAATACACAGAGCATAAAGCACAGAAGTGAGACATAGAATAGAAATGCATATCTAAGAGAGGAAGATAAATTTGAGGTGCGCATGCATAGACAGAGAAGAAGATCAGAAAGTTCAAGAAGATGCGAGCAAGAAGACACTAATGCAGGCAAAGTAGAGCAGTATAGAAGAACAGTGATGAGACTGGTAAGCCCTTTGACAAACATTGTATCACTATAATAAGTTTCAGTAACGAAGTTTTTATAATCAGGGTGGTAGGGAGGTGCTAGGGAGGACTATCGTCCTCAGAGTTTCAAGTGGGTGCTTGAACACAGGGAGTTGTAGCTTCTATCTGGTTGTAGCTAGAAAAACCAGGGTGGTAGGGTGGTGCAATGGAGAACTATTGTTCTCTGTTATATAGGTTGGTGCCTGTGTAACTAGAAGTTGGTGCTTCCATCCAGTTGGTGCTAGAACACTTGGGGAGTTGGTGATTCCTTCTAGTGGGTGCTAGAGAATCCAGAGAGTTGGTGCTCTCAGAAAATTGTAGCTTGTACAGGTTGGTGCCTGTGTGTATGGAAGTTGGTGCTTCCATCCAGTTGGTGTTGGAACACAAAGGGAGTTGTTTCTCTCAGTGAGTTGTTGCTTGTAAATCAGAGGTGGTAGCCTCAAAAGGAGTTGGTGCTCATAAGAATGATAATGTATAGAAAATAAAGATTACTTATCATATCAAGAAGAAGAGTTTTTCCCTTTATGGGTTTCCTCAGGAAATATCTGTCTCCGTATATTTTATGTGTGTGATTGATGTTGAATATTCTATTTCTTACTTCCCTACATTATTGTGATCGTCATTGAGTGTTCTGTAAAGAGTTTAAAATGGGCATAATTGTTTAAGCACAGTAACAACTGATTCACCGCCCCCCGCCCCCCTCTCAATTTTCCAACACAGTGAGTTCTTCTTAGGAATAAATGCATGCATAATAGTGATGGTCTAAAATAGAAAGTCTATAATAGAACTAGCTCCAGTTAACTAATAGTGAACTAGTGAGTCAAAAAAAAAATCTTCAACACCCCCCCTGAACATCACTATGGAGTAATAAAAAATGAGTCTCGACAACTAGGCCTTATTAGGTACTCATGTACAATGCAACTAATGAACACTGAATAAAAAATGAGGAAAGAGGAAAAAACACGTGGGATAAAAACCCCCCCTCAAAAGACAATGCATCAAAAGAAGAAAAGACAGCTGCTAGAAAGCTATGTTCTTCACTCCAAAACAATCCTGCAAATTCTGAGACTTCAACCCAGTGAAGGTCTTGGTGAAGATGTCGATAGTTTGTTCTCAGGAAGGACAGAACTACATATCAATAATCATGTCATGTACTACTAGATCTCTAATGAAATGCATGTGGACCTCAATGTGTTTGGCATAGATTATTTTAGGGGCTAAATTTCGCTCATGGGCTAATTTTCCATGGTTTTTCCAAAAACGAGATTCGTTATTTTAAAAATAATTCGCCAAAATTCTATAGGATAAAATTATTTTACCTTAAAAATCGCCAAAATCTTATAAAAACTATATAAAATCCTTAGAAATTTGAATATTTTTACAAAAATATTGCCAAATATTTATAGTTGTCATATGAAGGATTAGTAAGATTCGCCAAGGTTTCTATATTTTAAAATAAATTTCCATCCTTAAAATCATCCCTGTTTGGTTCCCTGTCATTGTATTGGATCTCTGCAAAATCTTAGTGTACTCTGATTGTCACACCATACAAAAGTTGGAAAATGAAACTAGATACCAAGCTCGGTAAGGAAGTGTTGAATCCAAAGTTCCTAAATGACACAATTGACTACTCCTTTGTACTCAGCCTCTACGGAAGATAAAGCAATGGCTAATTGCTTCTTACTTGACTAGCAAATAGGGTCTAACCCCAAACTGAGAATGTAACCTAAAGTGGACTTGCGATCTATGCCATCACCAACCCAATATGAATCCATGAAGCCTATGAGATCCAATGCAAAACCAACTACATAGTGAATCCCATAACTCATGGTGCCTGAACATATTTCAGGATGCATTTCGCAACCTTCCAGTGCAGATCATGGGGCTCTTGCATGTATCTGGAAACTGCTCCTACTGCATATGATATATCCAGATGGGTGTGGGTGAGATATAGAAGACTCCCCACCAACTATCGATACAAAGTGTTGTCCACTAATGGTGTATCCCCACCATCCTCAAGTCTAATCTCAGATAAGAAGGGTGTAGGTGCAGAATTATAGTCTATCATGTGGAATCTATCCAAAAGATCCTTTGCATACTTAGCCTGAGAAAGTTTGATGCCAGAAGAATCCAGAATAATCTCAAGACCAATAAAGTAGTGAAGTGGACACATTTTCATCATAGAGAACCTTTCATGCAAAATATCTTTGACCACAAAAATGGTTGAAGCAGAGCTACTAGTGATCAAAATATCATCAACATAGAGTACTAAAATCATCAAGGAGACGGTAGTCTTCAACATGTAAACATTGCAATCAAATTTACATCTAAGAAAATCATGTGAAAGAAAATAAGAATCCATCTTTTCATACCATGCTCTAGGTGTCTACATGAGGCCATAGAGTGACTTCTTCAGTTCATATACTAAAGATGAGTTATGAATGAACCTCGGTGGTTGCTCCATGTTGATCTCCTTTGAAAGATCACTGCAAAGAAAATCATTCTTCACATCCATCTGGTGAAATTCCCATCCTTTGGTTGCTGCAATGGCTAGAACCAAGTGAATGGAGTCCATATTTGCTATAAGAGAAAAGGACTCATCATAATCTATCCCATGAATCTGCTGAAATATTTTTGCAAATAATCTTTCCTTGTACCTGCTCACCTGACCATTTGTTTCTCTCTTAGTCCTATAGACCCATTTGCATCTGATAAATTTCCTCCTTGGTGAAGTGGAACCAAATCCCAAGTATGATTCTCTAGGAGTGAGTCATACTCCTCTTGCATGGTTGCTTCCCATAATGGATTTCCCACAACCTCAACGTAGATTTGTGGATCGAAATATTGAACCATATGGAAATGCATGGGCATCGTTGGTTCATAATCTAAAAGTACATGAGAAGGATCCTTATGTTGAGATCAAGTCCTCCTTGAATCCAATGGATTCCCTGCAAGGACACCTACTTCCTGAAGCATGGATTGTGCCCTCTTGGGCATCTACTGAAGCTTCAATGTTGGCTCCTTATCTGGTTGTACTACATGCTCATCTCCATGTACAGAATCCTCTGAATCTGAGTCTAAATATGTAGCATCTGAGTGTATGGAATCATCATCTCTGATGTTTGGAATTGATGGAAGCACGAGATTATTTTCATGTTGCACTGGTGGTACATGCAAAGTACTCTCCTCATGTATAAGTAGTAAAGAGGAGTCATAGTCAACAAACTTAGTGAATTCATACAACCTTGATTTGTGATCTACATCACCAATTGAAATAATGGAATTGCCATGCATGTCAAGTACAATAACTAAATCTAATGTAAATTCAACCTTTTTACTTGTTTGAGTGATCTGATAAACTAAGAGAAGACTTATTGAAAGCTTTGGAACATGTAAAACATTCTCAAAACTGCCATTAGAGAGCTCCACTATTCCATCTCCTGCTATTGCTACTAGAGTATCATTCCCCATGAGAATAGGGAGTCTTGAGCATGGACTCAAAGAAGTAAAGACTTCCTCTTTCGCTGCCATATGATGTGATGCACCAGAATATATAGTCCATGAATTAGACGAGGAATTAATTGCAACAAGAGAATGATGATTACCTTTCATAGGAGCAGGATCTTCTTCCTTCTTCTTCTTGGCTCCTTTAGGAATGAAGTTTCCAAGGTTTTTCTGTTGAAGTACCCGTGCCATAAGATCAATTTTCTTCTTCATGCATGCATATTCTTCATGATTCGATTTATTGCAATAAGTGCACTACTTTCCCTTCTTCTTCTTCTTGGAATGTGAAGAGTATTTGGAACCTGAAGAATCATTGAAGAGTTTGGAATATGCCTCCTTCTTTGGCTCTGGATTTTATTGCCCCTTTCCTTTCTGTTTGTATGATCCTATTCCATCATGCATGGTGAGTGCATGTGCTTTGGGATCCTTGATTAGATCCATCTGAATGAGTTTTTCTTGTTCATGTGTGAGAGAATCAACGAACTTCTCCATGGTAGGAATCTTCCACTTTGATCCCATGAGATATCTTCCAGAATGGAAAGTGGATACATAGAAAACATATTCTGATCCTAGCTTAGCCATGATTTTTAGAATAAGTTGGTCCACTTCTTTAGATTTATCAATACCACAAGATTCCAAGCTCAATATCAAAGATTTAAACTCGGTAAAGAAATCATGTATATTATCAAAACTTTTAGGATCCAAGGTATTCAACTCTACCTCAAGCATGTGACCTCTCATCTCATTCTGATTTCTGAAGAGACCTTCCAAGGTGGTCTAGATCTCATTTGGAGTCTATGGTGAACCAAGCCGGTTCACTATGTAAATATCCAATCTAAATAGGACAGTATGCAATAATCCATTAAGAATAGTAAATGTATTAAATAATAATGTATAAGAATATGATATATCATATTTTTACAAATGAGGAATGAGGGCTTGTATATATATCCCGCACAGGAGTGCCCTTTCATAAAAGACATGACCTTTAATATGTCATGTCTCTTCATAATTAATAATTACTTATTACTTATTTATATTTATTTATATTTACACACACACACACACACACATACATATATATATATATATATATATATATATATATATATATGTTACATTGCCTTCCCCTTAGAAATGCTTTGTCCTCAAAGCATGTTTATGGAGAGGCTTACTTCTTCATTCTGGCTTGCAATATCTTCACATGACTCTTTGTTTTTGGTGTTGTTAAGATTGATGATACCAAACGATATGAGTGATGAAGAATTGAGCAGATCTGTCGAATTGTGAAAGGGTTAGACCATCCTAATTCAATCTTTGTAGAATGTTGAACTTCCATGATGAATGATTATCATGAGATTTACTTGGGCTGGTATCAATATTTTTCGAATGATAAGTTAGTCGTTCTCGTCCTGAATGACATTGATATTCTAACTGGTTAAGATATTTGTTCTAATGATTTGGGTGTCGATAAATATTTATAACATGATTTTTCCTTATCATACTTGTAGTGTTTTCTTCATTTAACTTCGATATATGATTTTCTTCATGTACCGATGTCGCTTTGTTAATGGATGAATTTCGATTAGTAAGTATACCTGGATCTTTTGTCGTTTGTACTCCAACATCTCTATATGTTTTTTCTTCAAATGGATTGGCATCTTCTTGAGCTTTAATGTTTGGATTTTCAAGTTTCTCTTCTTTCAATTTTCTAATTTGTTCTAGTAGCTTGTGATTGAGGCTTTTCGAACGATAATTTCTTCATTTTTTTTCTGATAGGTTCTTCTCAAGTTCTTGATTCTCTTGTTCCAACTTCTGAACACATTGTTTTCGAACCTTTGACTTCTTGATCTGTGTAAGTAGTTTTTTACTGTGTTCTTTTAAACGAGAAATTTCTTCGCTTTTATCCTTGATAACTTCATCAAATTATTTTTTCATTCTTTGCATTGCTTTTTTATTTTCTTGAAGCATCACTTCTAAGATACCGTTAAATTCTTCTGGTGTTACGGAATCTGGCTCCGATGTTGTGTTTTGTAATGTTATCATTTTCTCTTTATAGGGGAATGTCACAAACATTTTCTCCATGTTTAATATGAAGGTACCTAGACTTTTAAACCAGAGTAACCCGGTGACAATGTCAACTTCTTCTTGATACATATGTGTAACATAAAATTGAGATATATACTCATATTCATCAATTTTCACTTGTAACTCTTTAATTTGAAAAATATCCTTCTTTTCAATTATATTTAGCTTTGGAATTAATAATTGATTTGCCAAATCAATATTAATGTAATTTTCATTATAGTCCAAGTTGATAATAATGTTAACCGCTCTTCCTTGAATACTCCCCTTTAATGTAAAAAACTCGTAATATGAAATTGGATAAAAGTAAATCTTCCTTTCGTCATTTTAAAATTTCATTTCAATCTACGTAGAATATTTTATGATAATTAATTTTTTGATTAAAAAATATTTTAACCTTTCACTTATAACTTAAAAGATTGTATTCTAATAATATCTTTTTAATTAAACTTTCTCTTTTTTTTTTACCTTTTTTTTAATCTTTGAAATGACTTTTATTTCTCTTCAATAATATATATATATATATATATATATATATATAATTCATTTCCTTATACTACTTTCACCTTATAAACGAGTCCCTTCAATTAAAGTACCCTTTTATCTTCTCTTTATTACAACACTTTCCAATAATTTCAATTTTTGTTTTTTTAATAACCCATTTTTATATTTTATAAAAGTATTTTATATTCACTTTTATCTAGTTGCTACTTTCACTTTATACTTTCGTTTTGTATTGGTTTTTAATTGAACCTTAAAATTGCTCCTTGGTTTCCCTTCTGTATATATTTAAATGATAGATCAATATAACCCTATACTTCTTCGTTAGTCATTCAATTATCTAGAACTCACACGACTGTATGGTACAAACACAATGATACGACCCTCAATTTATTTTTTTAATTGTTGTTCTGATGTATACTCTTTGCAAAGATCGTATGGACGGATAATTAGTTAATTGGTTTGTTGTATGACAGGTTTTTGTACGATTTACAACAGGATGGAGGCTGATAATCAACGGACATACGAATGATGTGGCGGTTGGAGTACGAGCGGCATACAGTACAGATGGACAATAATTGCAAGCGGTTTGATTGTACGACGGTGTGGCGATTGGTATGGTCAAATTTAGATTTATTAGTTCACTAATTGTACAGACATCAAGAATTGGTGGATGTGTACGAATTTGTCGGATGTTGGAGAATTTTAAACTTACAGTTGTACTGACTATCGAGTATAGAATTTACAAGGAATAATGACGACAATTGAGTGTATTGTCAACAGAAAATCGATAGCTCTGTATGGTACAACAGATTATACGGAAAAAAACAAAAGTACATAAAAAAAAATTCCCGTGTGATTTCCTTCATGATTCTATTCACTAATGGAAGATGACCAACAAACTAACTTTGCTTTTATTTTCCTTGATAACTCCTTTGGATTTGCAGCATAATGACTTTTATGGTACTTCCAATTTTATTGCAGTGGAGTAATTCTTAACTATAAATGACCAAGGGCCAAGTTTTGGTCAAAGAGTGAAAGTTCTAAGAATTCTTAATTGTATAGGGCCAAGGGCCTAATGTGGTCAATGACCAGGAATAAAAGAAACTTTGATTGATAATGTGTGGCTAGAAGCCTACTATATGACCAATGGTCGGGATCAACAACAAGGCTCTGATAAGAGCATGGCCAATGGTCGGGATCAAACGAGTTATGATACCACTGTGGTGAACCAAGCCAGTTCACTATGTAAATATCCAATATAAATAGGACAGTATGCAATAATCCATTAAGGATAGTAAATATATTAAATAATAATGTATAAGAATATGATATATGAGATTCTTACAAATGAGGAATGAGGGTTTGTATATATATCCCGCACAGGGGTGCCCTTTCATAAGATACATGACCTTTCATATGTCATTTCTCTTCATAATTAATAATTACTTATTACTTATTTATATTTATTTATATTTACATATTTATATATATTTATGTTTGCTACAGAGTCTTGCATGCGGCAACATGAAACCATAAATCAACTAAAATTAATTCGAGAAGAAGTCTTGTGGCCTCATCCTTACGGTTCGTCGATTTGCTCTTCTCAATCGCTACTGTAGGTTATGTTTCTATCGTCATCGTCGAATTGCACAATCATTTCCTTTTGAGTTGGAATTCGACCTTCATATTCCATTCAAAATAATTGTACGATGTGAGGATTATCATTAAATTTGAGTGAAGAATTTGTGTCATATCCATCCCTCTTACTGGTTCTGAAAAACCCAGAAAATTTTGCCTATGAAATCATTGAAAAAAAACTTTTTCAAGAGAGTCTCATTGTCCCAATGGGAAACCTTAGACACCGACGCACCTTGTGTGAAGGATACAGTGCGACACTTAGGATAGTGTAGCACCCCTATGCAAGGCTAGACTGTGACACTTTCAAAAACTGTGAAAAAATGGTTGTAACACTGTCCAGAAATTTCCAAGTTTATAAGTGTGTCTGTGGCTATCGCACCTTTCGACAAGGAGAGGTTGCGACACTTTCAAATACAAGGATTACACTCTTAAAAACTATGATTTACCTCTTCTCTGGCTTGTCTGGTTTTCTCCAAGCAACTCGGCTCTGACACCATGTCAATGTTTCATGGAAACATGCACGAGAGACCTAGCTAAAGCAAATGCAAACAAAGCTCATCAAGAAAAGGACGAGAGATTCACTATGGAAGAATGAGAAACTATTTTCACACTACTCTAATGAGCTAGTCAATATGATACAATGAATGAGCGATACACACTCATATATGACATAACATTCCATAATTCAGAAAAGTGAACAATTAGTGAGTTCTTCTTAGGAATGCATGCATGCATAATAGTGATGGTCTAAAATAGAAAGTCTATAATAGAACTAGCTCCAGTTAACTAATAGTGAACTAGTGAGTAAAAAATAGAAATATATCCAACATCATGAAGACGTTTAAAATCATCAGATCAAAAGGATTAACCAACACCCATCAAATATAACCATTAATGAAGATTAAACCCTCCAAACCTATCAAAGTAGGCAAAGAAATAACATTAGGCTTGAGCAGTGGAGATTAGGCAATAGGTTTGAAATTTTAGTAGGGGTCCCCTTTCCTTTCGCTTGTACAAGAAAAAATAAGAGGGGGTTGTTGCGGCCACAACAAATGGCAACACATTGGAAGAACCAATTATCTTTGTCAATATAATTCTAGGGCCTATACTTCATATCTGAGTTTTAAAGATAAGATCATCATAATTGCAAACAATTTTCCAATAGTCATGGGTACCACAACGATGCCAAAATTCTAAAAGATATAACCCAATATTTCTAGTACTTGTAATCTACGCACATTTTTCAGAGGGCCAAATAATGAGGTAAATTTTCTTACTAGCTGCACACTTCAGATTGGTTTTGGTTTGACCATAGGTTTTCACTTTTATTAACAAACAAACATCTACATAAATGTGTCCCCATCTCTCTTTTCCCGGCATTTTTTTACTGCCAACGAGCGTCCATAGCCCTGACGAAGTTTCCTCGATACCATACAAGCATGGCCCCACTACCAACAGACATCCATAGCCTCGACGAGATTACTTGTACTTCCCACACTGTTAATAGTGCTTTCAACTTCCTTTTTTATTTCATAACATGCTCACCCTTTTAGATTTAGATATAGATATGCATATGCACATAGGGTGTGAAGGAAGTGGGGTGATATGAGAGTTGTTTTGATTTGTTGAGTAGATGTTATGGATTCTAGTTTAACACACGAGTCTCCCCAAAAACCATCATAGTATTGGTCATTTTATTGATGTGAAGCAGATGGAGCTCAAATAAAAGAGTGAATAGACACTTTCATATACTTATGGATTATCATGGTATGCTTCAACAGGAACATGTGCTCCACCACTACTATCGGTCCACACATGAAACCAAGAACTCCATGAATACACATCCAGATAGATCATCCCATGCATCTTATGACTAGTAAAAAATTCCTTCAGTGTGTGACCAAAATTGGACCAACCCCTCATCAAAATTTTAAAGAGTAATCCTCAAGTAAGACTAAGAAGTCAATTTAGTTCAGGGAACATACCAACATTCAAATCAAAAGATGGAAGAAATATGTACAAGCAGAAAGAAAGCGCTGAAATCATAAGTGAGTTGATGAAAAAGAAAATTAAACTAAAAGGAATCTGAAGCCAGAGTGTTTGTCATTGAAAGGATGAAAATTGACTAAAAAATGAGAATAGAACCCAACAACAAGCTACGAATCTGGTGCAACAACGATAAAAGTGTTTCGTGAAAGCTCAGAAAGTAATTCAAGGGCAATGATCGGTCAATAAATGTTACCCATTCAACATCAAACCCGACAGAAAAATTCCCAGAGTAAAGATTTGAAATGAAGGGCAAACAAAATTACGAGAATTGATGATCTAGTGAAAAATTCGCAACACAATCCTCCAATCTGATTGTCACATACAATTTTGTTTTTATTATTTAGCGTAAGAAAACAAATTTCCAAGAATATGGAAAAATGGGTTAATGGATAAATTCAGTCAATTTTTTTTTTTGAAAAATTACATCACAAGAAATATTCCACAAACCCATAAGCTCTCAATATTTCATGACATGAGTAATTCCTTTGCACATTTGAAAATAATCAATTTTTCAACAGAAAATACATTCCATATTTCTCAGCATAGCGTCATTTTCTCTTTGCCACAATGATTCAAATAATTCGATTTAATAAGGCAAAGAGGAGAAATCACAGTTATGAAGGTGATCAAAATAGTCATTAAAATGACTCAAAACATCGATTATATCATAAATAAATAAAATGTGAATACATGAATGAGTGTTAAGAACCAAATATCAATATAGCATAGAAAAACCTCAGAAAAAGTACTCAACGCCTTGAAAAAGAGATAATTTCATATAATAAGCCTCTTTGATGGGGCAACCTCCTTTTACCCCACTTAAATGTTCAAGAACAAGATGATTCCAAATGAAAAAGTATCCTTGGTATATATAGGAGACTAGGAGGTATAATTACAACTAATGGAATAAAGCCGGCATAAATAAAATAACATTACTAATGTAATATGCCCTAATTAAGGGGTAATGAGTCAATATTAGGGCTTAACATGCCCCTCCCCTTGAGACAAGTGTTGTCCGCAATGCTTGAGTAACTCTGGATGCTTCTGTATAAAAGACTCATCTTCCCAAGTGGAATCTTCAGCCGGTAGTTTCCTCCATTTAATGAGATACTCTGAAATGGATCTATTCCTTAGCTGGCAAATTCTTGTGTCAGTGATGGCTTCAGGCTCCAATATGATTTTTCCTTCCTCGTCAAGTTCTAGCAATATAGTTTGAACTAGGATCTTGTCGCCTATAACCTTCTTTAAGCATGAAACATGGAAAATTGGGTGTACTCGTGAAGATGCAGGCAAATCCAATTTGTATGCCATAGTACCAATCTTTTGCAACACCTTATAAGGGCCATAGTACTTTGGTGATAATTTATTATCCTTCTTGGCTTGCTTGAGGGACATCCGTTTGTATGGTTGTAGTCTTAAAAACACTCAATCCCCTACTTCAAAACTTCTTTCACTACGATGTTGATCTACTTGTTGTTTCATGCGATTTTGTGCCATGGTCAGGTTGTCCTTTAAGATTTGGAGAACTTGTTGTTGATTCTCGATGTGATCTTCCACT
>ML781547.1:287205-303179 GCA_009831015.1 Picea engelmannii | reverse complement strand
GTATCCATGTGATTGGGTCCTTGCCATCAAACTTCCTCATATTGATCTTAGGAACGTGGTTGGTCTTCAACCCAAAGTTGGAGTTTATCCATTCTTGATTCACCTTCCTTGTGTCCTCATCATGAATTTCATGGGATGCATTTCCACTTTCAGGTGTCTTCTCTGTTACGAAATTTTTCAATACTTCCATGATCTCCTCTTTTAAACCATCCATCTTTGCCTCCAACATAGCTTCCATCTCTTGTAGTTCATCTTTTGTTACTATCTTCTTTTGTAAATCATTTATGTCCCTACGCATTTCTTCACCTTCATCAAGAGTCCATGTAGGATTGTCTGGAGGCTTATTTGGTGTAGAAGTTCCCTTTTTGGGTGGCATGTTGGCCAAGTATCACTTTTGAACCTTGATTTTGAGGTGGTTCTGCTAGACAATCTTTCTTCTGTTGTATCTCCCAAGTTTCAGCCCTTCTAGGTATGAAACTTTCTTTTATGTAGTTCTCTGATATTTCTTCTCTGCAATGCCACAGGTCTGATCAAAATTGGATGTGCAAAGTGGAATTTACGGTAACTTCCCCACAACTTGCTGATTTTTGGCCTTTCCAGGAGATCTCAATTGTATAGCATGCCCCGCACAAAATAATTGATATAAAATTCTAAAACTCGTACCTGGAATACTACAGATTGTCCACTATCCAATGAAACTTGTCCCACTCAATTTGGATACTCTAGGAATAAGTTATGATTGGTTTACCTAGAACACCTTCTTGAGACTAGTCAATAGGACTAGTCAGATACCCTATCTTCCACAGGGTGTATCTACAAATTTAAGATGACCCAGAATCTGAACTTTTTACCACAGATACCTTACTAATTTTTGTGAATAGCCTCCGGAGGTCAGGG
This sequence comes from Picea engelmannii, assembly GCA_009831015.1. Taxonomy (NCBI): domain Eukaryota; kingdom Viridiplantae; phylum Streptophyta; class Pinopsida; order Pinales; family Pinaceae; genus Picea; species Picea engelmannii. The sequence continues at coordinate 302,282 of ML781547.1, read as the reverse complement.
TCTGAAATGTTACATAAAAAAAATTATAGAGAAAATTCCGCAATGACTCAGTTCAGGATGATTCCAAAACCCTATCTTGTACAGGTTGTATATCCGAAAGTGTAAGGCCTCAAGAGCTGAAATTTTAACCCAACGTACCTTGATTTGTCTACTAAATATCCTCTAAGATGTTCCTTATGAAACATTGTAGAAATAAATTTATAGAGGAAATTCCAAGGTGTCTCAGATGTAGCAGCGAAACCCCAAGACCTTGAGCTCTGATACCATATGTTAAGAACCAAATATCAATATAGCATAGAAAAAACTCAGAAAAATTAATAAACGCCTTGAAAAAGAGATAATTTCAGATAATAAGCCTCTTCGAGGGGGCAACCTCCTTTTACCCCACTTAAATGTTCAAGTACAAGATGATTCCAAATGAAAAAGTCTCCTTGGTATATATAGGAGACTAGGAGGTATAATTACAACTAATGGAATAAAGCCGACATAAATAAAATAACATTACTAATGTAATATGCCCCAATTAAGGGGTAATGAGCCAATATTAGGGCTTAACAATGAGACAATATTTCTGATCAGTTATTGAATTGATGACAATATTGGTTGATTAAAAAATATGTTGCAAATGAATCTGAGCAACCATGCTTAGATTAACATTTCCCTAAATTTCTTTCATTGAAGAGAAGAATCATGAGTTGTTGGTTAAATAAGCCATTTCCCCAACCTACATAACAAAAGAGAATGGTGTGATCAACTCTTGGACATTTTGGGAAGAAATCTTCCTCTGAATGACTAACATACTGAAATGAAATTAAACTAAAAAGAAAGATAAAGAGCAAAAATAAAACTAATCCTAAGCAAAGCATGCTAAGCTAATGTAAACTTAAACTAAGTGGAATTTCATAAAACTTATGCAAATGTTAATGCCGCCATCAAGTATTCATCTGCTTTTCATTCATTCAACTACCACATCCTTCTTCCTAAGATATAAACACTATGTGTTCTTCCCACAATATTCCCTTTATCATGAGGTTTATATTCATTGATAATTGTGATATTTGAATCCCTGGACACAACGTCTTGTTCCTGAAATCAGACTCAATCAATTTAAACAAATATGATCGTTAGACTTCAATTCCATCTATCTTCTAAAGACACAAGTCCATTAGTAAACCTAAGTCATAAAAATATGATTCAAAGATTATCAACATTGTACTCCAAGGCATGTGTTTCCTTTGATTATTAACGACAAATGATATGAAACATTGTATGATCATATTTTAGCCTTGTGAGAGGCAAGAGGAAATTATCAAGAAAAGGGAGCAATTAAGATATTCTGGAAAGGTGCAAATGATCTCAAGTCATATTCTATATGGATTGACTTCCCCAACACAAATGAGAAATATGATTAGAAATCAAAATTGAATGAAGTGAGTAAGGTTGGATTTCTAATAGGTGATAAGATTGGCATGATGGGTAAGTCCATGAAATTGATATCCTCGAGTTCCCAAGCTTGTTCCAAGTAGACAAATTATGTATTTCACTTCCTTGAAATTACATGTCGCATAGGATAAGAGGAAAGTGAAATGAAAAGGAAGAGTGTATAGCTTGTCTCTCAACTAGATAGGTTTTCCATTCAAAATAATGAGACATATAATCCAGAAAACAAAATCAGCAAGCTCATGAGCAAGAGAGATCCAAATAGAAGATGACCCAAATATGCTTATCTTTTCTTATTATGAATAATTTGATTTTGGATTCAAGGAATGTTGAAGAATACGAGGCCCAATAGATTAATGAGTTATCTCCCTCAAAGAGTTCACATCTTGAAAATTATTACCATGGCAGAAATGAAAACAAATGTTGAAAACTCGATTATTAATATCTTAGAAGTTGCATGGAGATGTTTCATCAAGGTATTTACAACTCCAAGGATTTAGATGATTTCAACATGGTGATGTAAGTGAGAAATCATTAAGCCATGATAAAAATTAGATCGATCAAGAATGTAGCCATAATGAGTGACCCAAAATCAACAAACCCAAGGGATGAAAAGATACTCTACAAGGACAATCAGATCTGAAATTCTCATGATATGGCAGTAGTGGAATTGAGTCTTTAGTCGACCAATGAGTAGGGGAGCAAAGTGATTGATTTCCAAGTAATTTCCTGGAAAAGATATCAACAAAATATTTAAATGACATGATGCCCAGAGTTGTCAAAACATGCATCTAGACAGTGTGAATGAATGTCCCTTGTTGCGGTGTATCAGATGAAACTTGGACGAAGATAGCTACAATATAAAAGATGAAACTCATACGATTAAGCATAAAGCTCCATGTAAATCCCTAGATATTGATTTATTACGTCGAAGGCATTATTTTAAGGGATGGTTCCGTTTGTCGAGGGCCAATCAAAAGTTTCCATCTGTCTATTAGCAAGTGACAAATCTCCTCCCTCCACACGTCTTTCTCCCTCATCAACTCCAAATGAACAATGATCACCATGTGTCTTTATCCCTCACCGATTCCAAATGAAAACTGTTCAACATGCGGCGGCTTCAAGATGGGTTTCTCAAGACCGTTCTCAGACATATCACTTTCCCAGACGAAGCATGACCGCCCGTTGTTGCTGAGATTCTCCAGATTGTTACCAACTCAAGTATTGATCTACACATAGAGTCTCGCTTGCTTTGTTTCTGAAATGGGTTCTGGGGTAAGCGGGGTTTTAGAGTTTTTCAAGTTCTTCTAGCATTTTTTTTAATTTCATGGACATTCTTTGGCTTTAGTCTGGTCATGTTTTTGGAATATGAATAGGGTAAGTTAGATTTGTTATGGTGAGATGGTGGAGTTTTTTGGAAGGTTTTCAAAAACATCTAAAACTCCATCATTCCAACGTAACATATCTAAAAAACAACATGTCCTAATTATATCAAGAAAATCGAGTGCAATGACAACTAGAAGAAAACCAGAGAACATCCATTAGAAAAATGTTACAAGAAATTGGAGCACTCAAAAGCAATAGCTAAACTCAAAAAGTACCAAATGTATGCAAGTGTTCATATGTAGATCCAAACATGAAGTAAAAAGATGTGGAATCTCAACAATGACCCAACCGTTTTCAACCCAAAATCCTGCCAGAGAAGCTTAATCTCTCGGTCTACCTAGGTTATCTTTGAGATACTTCTTCGCCCCAAAACAAAGCTTTTTCAAAATCACAATGTTCCATTACTGGAGCTTATGAATGCTTAAGCCTCTACGAAAACATCAAAGCTTATGAATCTCCCAATGAAAAATAAATTGTCGATCATCAATGCGTCCGACGTCTTGACAATTTTAGTCGATGCTAGGCTCGCTGGGTAGGCCAGCGCTGGATTCTATCAACATTTTTTTAATGTACAACCAGTTTTGCGTTTCGGGCGAAGGGAATTCTTCTTCTCAGCTTCACATTTGATTCATGATGAAAGGTCTAGGAGCTTTAATGGTCTTTGTTGCAGGAATTATGTCCACTGCACTTTGTTTTCGACCAGATCACTTCATGAAGAGTGAGTTTTTGACTTTGTTAGGGTTTGTGGGTCAGGCTAATTTATATTTATATGAAATGGGTATTTTATGCAGCAACCCAAAATGAAGGAATAGGTGTAGCTTTTCTCTCCTGCTTGTTGATCTCTAAATGAACGGGTCTTCATTTTTCTTGTAGTTTACAATATTTTTTCCTTACAATTTTTTTCTTACAACTGTTGGACATTTTGTATTTGATTATACATCCAAACATGTTAATTTATTCTTTTAAATATTTTTTCATAGAACATAATGAGGGATCTTGAAAGTACTAAGCAAGCTCAGGAAGCATGACATATGTCTTATCAGAGTAAATTGTGAATGAGGATGCAAAGAGAATGTGCATATTTTTTCTTTCAAATTTATAAGATCAAATGGATTTGGAGATAAAAACAATTACAGTAAAGTGTTTATTGGTATATTCTTCGATGATGAAGAGTATCTCCATGTTCATAAAATTTTACTCTTTGATTGATTTACAAAGTTGAGTGTCGATTGAAATCATATACTTTTAAATTAGGAATGATTTTTTCAATTATTTATATGATTTATATAGTTGACTTTTAAATTATGAAAGATTTTTTCAATTATTTATTATATAGTTGATTTCGATATAATGATATTTATTATTCTAAATGATTTATGATAAAATCTATGATTTTTTAGTTCTAATATGAATATAAATAAAAAAGACATTTTATAATAAAAAATTTTTACATCATATTTGAGTAACATTATGACAAGGTGTTATGAATAACATTATGGCAAGGTGTTATGAAGACATAAGTAAATAAATGGAATAATAATGTGGTTGAGGTTAAATAATTGGACATTAAAAAATTAATAGAATTATAGGGAATATTTTTTACTATTTTCTATCATTTGAATGATATTATGGTGAATTGTTTTGGAAACATAAATAGGTAGTTAAGGCTTAATGGTTGAATATAACTTTTTAACCTAAATTCTTTAATAAAATTTAAAAGTTTTCTATTAAAATTAAAAAAAATCATAATTTATTTATTAAAATTATTTCTCAATGTCCAACTAACTTAAAGTTTAATTTTTAACATATTCTAATATTTTTAGAAGAAACTATGCTTTGAGATTTAAGTGGTATGTATGTTTTGGACATTTTAATTTGTATAGAGGGATAGCTAGGAGTGTCTTATTGATTGTATAAGGAAGGAACAACAACTACCTATGAAAGCAAACATCAAATGTGTCTTTGAGAAGCATTTGTCTAGCATTATGAGCCTCCATTTCTCTCTTATCTATTAGATGTACGAAATCCAAGCTACCTTGAACTCGTCCCTCCTCATTCCACATGCTTTATCCATGGCAAACACATACTACTCTCTTTGTTGCTTCTGCTCCGCCTTGTCTTCTTATTTTCTATCAAAGTCAACATTCAAAACTTTATATGTTCCCATAAATTCAAATATGTTTCTTCTTATTAGATAAAACCCTGAAAGATAGCCTCCACTGGACTCCTTGCCATGACAATGAGTTAAGGAAAATCCCCTTTTTTTGTTGAAGACCCTCACTCCATCTTCATCCTCTATAATGTTGTGAGTATTGAGCAACTAGCGTGGCAACAATAATGATTCAAATGGAATCAAGAGTCGTCTAACAATGCATTGTGTATGTCTCTCACCAACACCATATTTAGTGGAATTCAATAGAATTGAGAGTGTCCTAGCTTGTCACTCGCTCGCTCATACTTGTGGTGGAACGCTCTCACTTGCTTACAGAAACATAATCAATCCCATGCCCATTGCACAAGGCTATGTTGTGGTCTGGTAAAAGAGCTACCAAAGGTTCAACATGCGATCACAAAGAAAATATAGTACAATAGGCTTTGATAATGCCCACAAGTTGAGGGCACAATGATATAGATGCCAATTGTGTATGAGGTTGTATACCCTCTTCTCTAACATAAAAACTCAATTATGAACTTAGAAAACTACACATGTCAAATCTTCAAGTGCTTCTACGTTGTAGTAAATCTTAAATATCATTTCCTACATTTGCCTTATGTGATCCTCCTTTTATTCTCATTATTATCACATATGCCATGGATCAAATTTGCTTGAAGAACATATTGACTTCTTTATTTGTTCTCTGCTCTTAGCCTTTAAATAAAAATTTGCAATTTCAAAATTAAATTGGGTATTGGCACATGGATGAGAGTAGACACCAGCATGTGTTTCTTTAATGTTGAAACCTCTACAGATAATTCTCAAACATTCATAAAATCTCAAACTTCTTGCAATAAAACTCGTCATTCTCTATTGCGATATATTGCCTTTTATTTTGTCTTTACATTCTTATCCATATGATTTACATTCTTATCCATTTTATGATTGTGAAAGCGACTTATTTGGTATTAGTTACCCAAAATTATGTCTATTTTGCATGTAATTGAATTTATCGATCTTGCATTTTCTCACACATTTCTCTTATATTAACCATATATTAATCGACTATTGCCTCTTCAACAAAGTTGCCTATCTTCTATATAGCTTATTTGCATTTTGCAAGTAATTGATTCCATTGTTCTTCTCTTCTTTTCGTATACTTATCTACCTTGTATATTTTTCGGCGTTTCCTTTCCCCTACTTTAGGGGTATGCTAGTTATATTTGTATTGTTATATTAGTGTTATCAGCTAAACCCTTTAATTGTAATTGTATCATTTGTCTCTTATATATATATATATATATATATATATACCAAGGAGACCTAATTTTAGAATCATCTCATCTTGCACATTTGTTCTATTGTAAAAGGAAGTTTCCCCCTCAAAGAGGCTTTACATTATTTTTTCTCTCTTTCTCAAGGCATGGAGTTACTTCTCTCTCTCTCTCTCTCTCTCTACAATATTTTGGTTGTTTGGGGCATAACACACGCTTGGACTTCCTCCAAGTCACCCAACTTCCTCCTCAATAAACTAACCATTGCAACATCCTGAAAATGCAAGAAGCAAAGAACATGCATACCTCTTGAACAATGACAAACTTGGTTGCATCAATGGTTCAACTCCACCTTGCTGCCTCAAGCCTTCAACTCGCTAGAACCAACAAGGATGTGCCACATAGACTTGTCTTGGCTACCTTCTGCACCAAGGCACAAGTCTGCACTTTCAATCTTCAAGCCAATCTGCATCACTTGTCTTCCACATGTGAAATGGTCATGGTTACTCGCCTAAGTGCCTGGTAATTAGTCCACAAAGCTTATTGGCTTGCCACAAGTTCTTCACTTGTCTGACAAAGCACACAAGTTGTCACAGAATCAAGTCTGCGAACCCCAAACTTTCTCTATTACCAACTGTCATGGAAATGATAGTGGTGAAGAGTAACAATATGTCTTCAAATAGCACTGATACCACTTGTCACGAACCTGTAGTATGCCTAAATTTTTTCTTTGCAACTTGGTGTGCCCAAGTCACTCTGACACCTATGGTTGTGGGGCACTGCCTTGCCACGGTCACAATGACTTGGCCAACCTGTGCCTACTACAACTAGACTATGCCTCTTTACCTAATGTCTACCCATAAATTCACCTTAGACTACAATTGTTAGATGCCCCAAGTCCTACTCAACTTAAGATTATCCAATAATCATACTAGGCACACGCCCAATCATGACCTCAAAACATTATGCAACAATACAATACTTGGTCAATTACAACACTTAACTAATATAACAGTATGCAAGGAACATCAACATTAAAACATATAGAACATCCACACAAGTACTCAACATATGTGGACGAGCGACACCCAAGCCAGGGGCTTAACACCCTTATTCATATATATATATATAAGAGTGTTACATATGATACAATGTGGAGAGCGCGACCTCTGCTTGCGACTCAATTATAGAGTACAAAGAAACAAAGGAAAAACAATCGCATGCCAAGAATGCCCCGATGACCTTGTACAAACCAACCCCAAAACTTATGTAGGTCTACCTCCTACAACCTTGTTCCATTCTCTGTCTCACCAAGGCAATACAAGCCATTCCCTTGTGCCCATCCTTGGCACAACAACAAACCTCTTTGTCCTTGCTCCCTAATTCCACTTCTTGGTTCCATGTCTTGGTGATTCCTCCTTAATGCCTTATCTCGTGAGATGTCCACTCTACTTATATGAGTCTTGCTTTTCTCTTGGCAAGTCACATTGCACTAAGTGTACCCAAGTTTCCTCAAACCGACTCATTCCATCAAACCATCCCATCGCACCATCCACATCCAAGTCATCTCAAGCCTGCCAAGTTGTCTATCCGCCTAGGTCGTCCACACCTAGGTTGCCTCATCCACCAAGTCGTCTCGAGCACATCAAGGTTGTTCATCATCTGTTCACAACTTTGTTTGTGCCCAAGTGCACTAAAGGCATCAAATGAATATGTGTCTGATGGATGTGTGCCCAAGGGAGTATGTCCAGTGAGTGCGTGCCACGATTTTGGCCCACAGGAACTTGTGCCCCAAGGCACCTCGACTGCTAGTTGCACCCCCCAAGTGTGGACCATCTAACTCTACCGATTTGTATAAGTCTTGGCACTCTAAATCTTCAAGCCTCTAGCCATGCCCGTCCCAATCCTTGGTGTGTCCAATTTGACTTCATCTACAATGTGCCCTATCCATTCGCAGGAGTGCCCAATTCTTGTCCACAATGCTCTATGTGTATCCACAATGCACCTTGTTTGTCCTCAGGGGCACCCAAGTCTCCGCAATGTGCCATGTCTGTCCACAGGAGCACTCAAATCGCTGTAGTTTATCTGCATCATTTTGCCAATGAGCCAAAACATCTCTTCGAAGTCTGTCTTGCCAAGGCAACCCCAAAATGCACCTTACCTCCAGGCCAAAGCGACCATCCAGAGTGCGCCTTCCCAACGGGCCAAGACATCTCCATCAATTTATGTGTTCAACATGGTCATCCACATCGATCTGGCGGAGGTCCCCAAACTGCACCTGATCTCCAGGCCAGGGGACCATCCAGAGTGCACCTTACCAACGAGCCAAGACATCTGCATCAATTTGTATGTTCAACATGGTAATCCACATTGATCTGACGGAGGTGCTCATGCAACTCTAGGCGAGGGCCTTACATCATGCTGTAATATTTAATAAACAGTTTAGCAAATTAATATTATATCTTGTAATTTATATATTTATATTAAAATAATATGTTTTGTAAATATTTTTTTAATTATATTAATTTATTTCAAAAATAAATATTATATTTTATAACTAATAATAATAATATAATGGGGTGCGATGTATTGGTGGCATATCCCATTATTGGGATTTTATTCTATTGTCGAGATTGCTTCGTCGGAGGCAGCGACATCACGAGCAAAGATGACGTTGAGACTTTAAGCTGAGTAACAGGGTTTCAGCTTTTAGCCATGAATGTGAATGGTAGGGTATAGGGTTTAAGACATGAAGGTGAAGGTGGATGCATGTGCAGATGCTATATGCAAAGCCCTGATAAAGGCAAGCAATGGAAGATGGGATTCATTGGTAGAGCAGAGCCTTCACAGATTGGGTTACAGGGACCTCCTCAACCCTTCCCTCGTCGCACAAGTCATCATGCAGCCCGGCCTTCAACGTCACCATGCTCTGGCTCTCGGCTTTTTCAACTGGGCAGAACAGCAACCAGGTTATTCTCATAACTCCACCTCTTACGAAGCATTAATTCAATCCCTTCGCAATGCCAAGCAGTTCAGAGCCATAGATAAGGTCCTTAAACAAATGAAGCTTCAGAGAATAGCCTTATCCTCTTCTGCATTTGTAACTATTGTCTCTGCAAACATACAGGCCAAGAGATCCAAAGATGCATATAAGACATTCATGGACATGAAGGCTCTGGGTCACAGACTGAATGCAGATGTTTATAATTCACTATTGTACAGTCTTTCCTCAGATGGGTATATTGATTTGGCCCAGGCAGTGTATTCTGAAATGAGGTCTGATAGAATCCCAGTGAATGCAGTTAGCTTTGGGATTTTTATTGGGGTTTTCTGTAGGTCAGGGGACCTGAAAATTGTCCTGGATATGATAAATGAAGCGAAGCAAAATACATCTTTTCCGGGCTCAATTATAGCAACATTGGTGATCAACGGGCTCTGCCAGGCCTCTAGAATTGAACAAGCTTGCTGGGCGTTGGAGGAATTGAGAGCAAGAAGCTGCAAACCTGATTTCATTGCCTATTGCATTGTGACTGAAGCTCTTCGGATGACAGATAGATTGGATGAAGTTCACCGGATTTTGAAACAGAAAAGAAAACTGAGTGTTGCGCCTTACTTATCTGAATATAGGGATTACATATTTGCACTCATTTCAGCCCGAATAATTAAAGAGGCCTATAAGATGGCACAATTAATCATAAGTTCTGGTTTTCCTCTTGAGAACGATGTTTATAATGTACTTATTGGGTCACTTTCCAGTGTTGATCCCGAAGCTGCATTGGCGCTTTATCAGGCCATGCTTTCTGCCAATCAGTCACCGACGAGTCTCACTCTCCTTAACTTAGTTCAGGGTCTTTGTAATATTGGTAAAGCAGATGAGATTTGGGAAGTTTTTCAAGATTTTTCCCTAAAAGGATTTGTAACAGACATACCTACTTACAATTTTATAATTTTTTCTCTCTGTAAGAGGGAGAAAGTAAAGGAAGCTTACAAAATTTTGGATGTGATGAGGAAGAATAAACTGAGTCCCGATGTAGAAGCATATAACACAATAATGGATGCTTGTTGCAAAGCTGATTTGTTGCGTCCAGCTAGAAGGCTTTGGGATGAGATGTTCAGAGAAGGTTGCCATCCAATTGTGAAAACTTATAATATTCTTATTTTAAAGTTTTTGAAGATAGGGGAGGTGGAGGAGGCTGAAACTCTTTTCAAAAGCATGTTGCAGAAGGGTGTGCCTCCGGATGCACTCACCTACAGGTCTCTAATCGATGGATTGACAAAGGCAAACAAACTAGATGAGGCTTATAAAGTTAACAATGATTTCATGAAGAGTGGACTGGCACCACGTGCAGCTATCCCCAACAATGTCAGAGATGCTCTTTCCAGGGGGGTGACCGAAGTAAAATCTCAGACAATGGTTGAAGCATCTGTTAGGTGAACAGTATTTGGTTGCTGTGGTCATGGGGTATTTGTGAATCACTGGTCATGTTTTCAAACTCTATAATGATATTCACTTGCAATACCAATATATATCTTGCCACAAGTGGTGGAATTCCCTGACAGCCATGAGCCTGGGTTTTCATACCTTTTAGCTACCTGTGGTTCTTGTGAATATCACTGAGATACTAAATGATTTCTCATAGTGAGAGGATGTATTGTTTAGCCGATCAGACATTAGATATGATGGGCCAGCCTTCCAGGCTTTTGGGTACAGTGATAGGATGGCGTGGAAAGCTTTGTTGTAAATATCATTTTCCTGAAATCATTCTTTTAAGTGAGACATTTAAATGGGTGTTCATCACTTTGAATGGATGCGAAATCATTTCCCATTAAAATTACTGAAGAGTGGACAGGGTTAAAACTTAATAGTCTGTCATTTCTGTTCTGGTAAAACTGGTGCAATCTATACGGTCATTGCAATGGATTCAGTCTCCCAACATGGACCTTTAAGAACAGTATTAGAACGACACTGTATTGATTGTCATATTGATAAGATATTTAAGCTCATACAGATACTTTTTACAAGAGAGGTATGTGGTACTGCTGCCAGATTATTTTGCATCCTGAAAGATAAACAACATGGTCTGCCCAATTTGGTTAATTTTCACATATTCAATGAGGCAGGAGACAAAGATAGATCCCGTGCAAGCTCATTCAGGCCACCAATTTGGGAGTTATATATGTGGAATTCCATATTTTTGATTGTGTACCTTTTATGGCCAGCTGTAAATTTGTTCAAAGCCGATAAAGGATATTGGGAAGCAAAGTAGCAAAATTTGGCTTGGCTTGGTGAAAAACTTGGCAAGGCTGGAGTGTAAGAGTTTGACTCAGACTTGTCCAAAACTCGGGAGAAAAAACCCTGAAAATTTTCTGAACAGAATGGTGGTTTTTTTATGTTTTTTCTCTGTTTGACTTTTATAATGGGACAGACAAAATTTTCATCGGACATGTGAGTCAAATGTGCCAAGCCATTAAAAACTTGGTGGGTACTCGTGGATGACGAGTTTGATAGTTTGACTCACCTTCATTTGGAAACAGCTCGTTTTCTGAGCTGAACCAAGTGTGACTCATGAATCTGAGTCAAACATGGTGAGTCTGGCCACTATGCTGGGAAGGATGTTGCAAGTCTGGAACTTTATTGGACGTGAGTGAATAACTGCAAGCAAATGACATCGGTGTGTTTTATGTTTGTTTTGTAGGCTGAAGTTCTAAGAGTCAACACTCTTGCATAGACGCTCTGGCCGTCTTTCCTAACCCATCCTCTCTCATATGGAATAGTTGCGAAGAAACTGTTTTGAAAGTCTGTTGAACTTCGCTAATTTTTTTAATATGGATTATACATAGCATGTGAATTTAAGAACTTGAAGTTATCTTATACAAATAATAATAACAATCTAATTTAAGGTCACAGCTTAGCTAGATGTCAAATTGATGTATGAGACCCCCTTGTTTGTGGGACAAGGGACTTGCTCGCATAGAAATTTGATTGCTAGGTCTGCTTAATTCTTGTCATGCCAACCATTTAAGCAGATTTATCATCCTTTTAAAGGTAAATTTTAAAATTATGGAAGGGATTCTCTGGCAACACCACTTAAGTTGATAGGCTAGATTTATAATCTAAGTAAATGATTAAAATTGTTGAAAGTGATGAAAAATAACTTGTCCATGCCCAAAGGCCCTGGCAACTTTGCAGCTCATCATAACATGCTTAACCGTTTCAGCTTGACAAACCATGCAAGAGCCATCTGTATGTCTAAGGAGTGATGTAGCATATCCTTGACCGCTAAACTGTTGTTGAGGACCAACCACCAAAGCACTCTAGTCTTAAAGGAAGAGTGGGCTTTCAAAATACTTCAACTAGTATATCCACTTCTTGGAAAAGTTGATGTTCAATTTTAATGGGGCGACTAATCCATTCCATTCGTGAGAATTTGTCACTTTTAGATCAGAGTTGGCTATACAGATTTTAGCCAGGATTGGTATTTTATGAAAAGGTGTGTATTCTCTTGATATTGGAGCCAAAGCGAACGTGCTAGCCCTCCTAACTTACCCAGGGAGGGATAACCTGTATGGTCGCATGTTGGCTCCATGGTGTATAATTCTTTATGTACTTATTGTTAAGCTATGAGATATAATATGCATTTCCAAAAAAAACCTCGTTCAACAAGTACTAAACAAGCTTAGATATTGGAGGAATTCAGATTGATGAATTTGAGGTTCAAATAACATGTGATGCAATGACAGTTGTTGGAATTCAAGAAAAAGATCATAGCAGTAATGGAATGGTATATTGTCGAAATTTGACCTTTTTCTGCAAAGAATTAAAAACCTCTCTCAACCATATCCTGTTAAATTATTTTTAATCATATTGTTGATAATGGCTGTGAACAACAGTAATTAACATGTCTTCTGCCATACACCACCATAGGAAATGGCAATCATAACTCTCTATTGAATACATCTTGGCACATCCTAAAGGCTTCTTTCGGAAATTTGGTTAAGCATTCAGAGAGATTGACAATTGCCTTTGAGAGTAGATTGCATTGATCACTTTTATCAATCAAAAACACACTATGGTTAGAGGCAGGTGATCTCCAGCAGTTGGATGTTATCACTTTTGCATTAGATTAGGGCAAAGAATAGGTGCCGCTCACTCAGAATGATTTGATGTTTACAGATTCAGAGCATGCAGTCAACATTTACACTTTCTATAGAGGCACATTTGGAATGAGTAATAAATTGACTGTTGAGGCTTAGGATTGGATTGTTAATCTGGTGACCTATTTTGTTCTTCTTGAGGAATTGACTTTCCGAAAGGTATCATTGATTGCATTGATCACTTTTATTAATCAAAAGACACTATGGTGGGTGATCTCTAGCAGTTGGATGTTATCACTTTCACATTTCCAGGAAAATCAACCCTAAAGCATTAGATTAAGACAGAGAATAGGTGCTTCCTACTCACAATGATTTGATTGTTACAGATTCAGAGCATGCAGTTAACATTTGCCCATTCTGCAGAGGCACATATTGAATGGGTAACAAATTTATGGTTGAGGCTTAAGATTGGATTATTGATCTGGCGACTTATTTCATTCTTCCTGAGTCATTGACATTCCAAATGGTACTTCTTCCCTTGTAAGTTGTAACTATTTATTTTCCCAAAATAGACTTACATACATCATATTATTGGGCAGAAAATGTGAAAGTGGATATTTCATGCTTACACTCCCTTCTGTATGTCACAACTGGTGTTTTAGGAGAGTGTGGTCCTTTCCAAGGCACTGCTATTAAGGACGACCTTCATAATAACTGTCTCAATTTCTGCCAATCTTTTTCTAATCCCTTCTTTGCCTATGTTTTTTCCAATCATTATATGTTGGAGTTTCAAGCTCTGTGATTCTTCTCTCTTGCTTTATTCATACAATTGTAGGTATGATACCTAAATTTTTCTGTCTTATCTCATATCTAGAGGCATATGTAACTGTAACATTCTTCATAGGAACTGTTCAAATGCTCAATCGCATTAGTTTGTTTCAACTTTTGTGAGGACTTTTGTAGCCTCTATTGAAATGGTCCGATTGGTGCATCAAGGTATCTATTGGCAAGACTCATTTTCAGATCTCTGGCAAGTACATGCAAAGAACTGTGTGAGACTGGGTTTTCAAAACCCCTTCCAGAACTGGTTAGTGACTGCTGTTGATTATTTTGGGACACAAAAATGGATGCTCCTGAGTTATGGCCTTGTGGGAGGGCTTCAGTGATTGTGAAAATTTCTACTGATTGTACTGGACGAAGTCAATTAATGGGTGGCTGAGAGCTGATTTCCTCCCATGTGTTGCAGTATGAGATATAACTTCAGAGATTTGTTCTCCAAAAGGTATAGACTTGTTGAATTCATATATAAATGTTCAGTACAGAGCACTGTTGTGACTCGTGGGACTCCACACAGACTCTCGACTCTCGAGTCTTGCAGAATCAACTACAAAACAAGTGCTCGGCATCAAACTTTCCTGGCACATGAAACTTGCCCGGCTTGCCAGACTCACCAGAAACTCGCGAGTTTGACTTCTGCCAGGAAAAAATGGGCCCACATGCTGACATCTTGGAAAAAGATGCCCATTTATGGTTTTATAAAGGATAAAAATGCCGGGAAGTCCTTTAAGGCAATTATGTAGCCATAAAACACCAATTTCCTTCTCATTCTCATTTCATATTGCATTCTTGAGCGATTTGGGTGCTGCAGCTAGTGACTGGACTGAACCAAACAAGGTTTTAGGGTTTGCTTTTGCTGTAAGAGAACAGAGATCATCAGTTGTTGGTGA
>ML781547.1:231214-267301 GCA_009831015.1 Picea engelmannii | reverse complement strand
ATATATGTTGCTGATATGTGCTCACATCTAAATGGTTATAAATGACAACAATGGGTAATGAATAAATGTTGAATGCTAATTGATGAGTTTTTGTGCAAGAGGGAAGTTTTGGAAAAAGAGCCCCACACTCATTCACCCCCCCCCCTCTAAGTGTGGTAGGTGTGTCCAACAGTCTTTTGAGTTGAAGATCGAGTCTTTAGACTCTGCCAGAAGACGGTTTGATTACCTTTTTCCACTTTCAAAGGGGGTATATATCATTATCTAGACTTCTCACTTTTCAGTTGACAGGGGGGGAATTAGTGAGAAATGTCAGACTTCAAGTTTTGAAGTCTACCTTTGATTTGCAGTTCATTCAGGACTTGTCTCTATCCTGCATTATGGATTTGTGTCTGTTCATAATATGATTGTGTGTCTGTTCAGAATATGATTGTAATTGGGTGCATGATCGATTGTACTCGACACCCCTGATTTTTTGATCCAAGTTGTAAATCTTTCCATAGGCTGTTGTATTCCCCATTTATTTAGTAAGTCTTGTTGAGTCAGGCAACTGTATTCCTCTTGTCCATAGAGAGGATGTTGTGTCAAGTTGTGGCATGAACCATTGTGTAGGTTGATGGTGTATCAGAGACATTGAATCTTCAATTAACAGGGGAAATGTGAGATATGTGAGATATTAATCTTAGAGTTGGTTAG
Organism: Picea engelmannii; assembly: GCA_009831015.1. NCBI lineage: Eukaryota > Viridiplantae > Streptophyta > Pinopsida > Pinales > Pinaceae > Picea > Picea engelmannii. Next base: position 266,608 of record ML781547.1, on the reverse strand, counting down.
GACCAAGTTTTGTTTAAGGGGGAGTGTGAAGTCTATTGCATTGGACGTTGACGCTGATGATAATGAGTTTTTATAGGATGTAATTAAGGGGGAGTGTTAAGGAAAATACCTAATTACATCCTTAACTAGTTAATTAGTTAGTTTACCATTATAGGAGTTGGTAGCTTCGTAATTTCTTGTAACCATATTGTGTAACTATACATGTTCATATTAATAGAATACACATCAATAGTGTAGTGTGTTACATCAATTCTGTCTCTGCTTAATCTTTTCAATTGAGTCATGGAGGGTGACCCTGTTGATGATTTGAGCTAGCTTGACACACAGGGCAGTGATCTCTCCAACACATTGGTATTCAACACACTTGACATATCGACATCTCAGTGTTTGCATGAAACTAGTGTTGCAGGCCCTAGCTCTTCAAGGCCATATGCTAGGCATCGTCGACACTAGTAAATGAGACTCGAGATTGGAGATATTGCATATTTTGAGTTTATGATCATGTCATGATTTATGTAGTAACAATAGTTGAATTGTTAAAACTTAAACTTGTTATTATTTGATCATGATGAATTGCAAGTTATTTGAAATTATTTTATTTATGTTTCAAGACCAAGTTTTTGGGGCAAATTTGAAGTGGAAAATATGATATTACCATAACTGACAAGATTAATTGATGGATAAACTATTTTTTTTATATAGTTTATCATGGAAATGCCATTATTCTTTTTCTACACAATAGTTTCTATATTTTGAGTTTTTTCTATTTGCTGAGTTTCATTGTGTGTTGACATGTTGCCAAGTTTAGCGAAGTCCCAAACTGGCCAAGTTCGAGTCTCACAACATTGGTATATATCATGGATCAATTATGTTGTGCATAATTGCATAGTCTAAATTGGGAATGGCTTGATCAAAAAAAGAAGCTCAACATCCTATCAACAATGAGTAATGAGATATAAAATGCATTTTGATAAAAAAGTTGCCCAACAAGTAATAAGCAAACTTAGAAACACTGTAATTGGAGGAATACAAATTACAAGTAATAAACAAACTTAGAAACATTGTAATTGGAGGAATACAAATTATTGAGTTTTAGGGTCAAGTAGCTTTCTGTAGCATAAACACTAATTGAATGCTTGGTTCTCACAGTGACACTTTTTATTTTGTAAAATGCTTTTTAAATTCTATTAAATAAAAAAAATAAACTTACAACATTTTACATAAGAAGGGTGGTGAATTACAACAGTTACCATCATACTTTGATGAAGGGGCAATATAAATGTCCCCTCAAAAAACGAAAATACCTAGTATACATAGTTTTTCACATTGAATATTACGATTTGATGTTTTCAAATTTGACCTCGAAACCTTCACTTGGGGCAATACAAATCTCCCCTCAAAAAATGAAAAATACCTAGTATACATAGTTTTTCACATTGAATATTACGATCTGATGTTTTCATATTTGACCTCGAAACCTTTTCACTCGAGGCAATATAAATCTCCCCTCAAAAAACGAAAATGCCTAGTATACATGGTTTTTCACATTGAATATTACGATTTGATGTTTTCAAATTTGACCTCAAAACCTTTTCACTTGGGGTGCAATTTCATGTGTGAAGTATAAGCCACAAGTCTCAATTCAAGAAAAATAGTATAGCAATAGGGTACCTATAATATGATGTTGGAATTTTACCTTTTTTATGTCGAGAATAGAAAACCTCTCTTAATGATATCCCTTCCAAATAAGCTTTAATCATATTGTTGATGACTCAAATGATTGTAACACACTGTAAACATGTGTGCCATAGACTCTCCATATTCAATAGCAGCCATCACTCCCCATTAAATACATCTCGACTTGTCCTAAAGGATTCTCTTAGATATTTGGTTAACAATTCAAAGAGATTGGTCCCGGGTTCATAACTTGGGTAGTTGGGTAGCATGTTTGTTATCCTCTCCACCCGGGTTCAATTCCCTCAAAGTGGACATGTTGGCCCATTGTGATAAGGCTAGAAGGGTAGACAACCCTTGGGATAGAGGTCCACTCCGGTGGGTTTCGGGATGCCTTGGCCCTTGCTAAGTCACATTTTATTGGTATAGTTGGCTTGCCGTCTATTTGATATACTCTTGGGTTATAGTGGCAACCATTAGGCTTGATCGTGAGCCTAGCCTAGATCAAACCTACCGGTTACCGACTCCCATGGTTAAAAAAACCAATTTTCAAAGAGATTGGCAATTGCTCTCGAGTGTAGATTGCATTGATAACTTATGGCTAGAGGCTAGTGATCTCCAGTAGTAAGATATTATCACTTTTGCTATGACTAGGGAGATCAACTTTGAAGAATTCAATTAAGATAGAGAATAGGTGCCTCTCTTGAAGATTATTTCTTTTTCTATGACTAGGGAGATCAACTTTGAAGCATTCAATTAAGATAGAGAATAGGTGCCTCTCTAAGAGATTATCCCTTTTGCTATGACTAGGGAGATCAACTTTGAAGCATTCAATTAAGATAGAGAATAGGTTCCTCTCACTCAAAACAATTTGTTTTTAAAGATTTGGAGCTTGCAGTCTACATTTTCTCTTTATGCAAAGGTACATGTTGAATAGGTATCCAATTTATGGTCAAGGCTTGTTGCTTTATCAAGGATTGGGTTGTTGATCTGGTGACCTATTTCATTCTTCTGGAGGTAACAATGTCCCATACTTTTCCTAGACTATTTATTACCTAGTAATTATTTCTTTTCTTAAGAGAGACTTTCATACATCATATCATAATGTTAAACAACATGAGAACTAGATATTCTAGGCGTACAATTGGTGTTGTAGGAGAGTGTGTTCCTTTCTAAGATATTGTTATAAAAGACATTTGTAATAACTGTTAGGGTCCTACCCTAATCTCCCTACTTTAGGCTACCTAGGAGTTAGTTAATTGTTGTGTGTATCCATATCATTTTTGAATAAGGCCCATTGGATAGTAGTGGATAGTTATTTAATGTAAAATGGTCTAGTTTATAAAACCCACTAGGTAGTTGGTACCCATTAGTGATAGGATCACAAGTAGTTAGGGATTTTTCTATTAAAAAATTATTTAAAGAGATTGGAGACTATGGAGTGTTTGTCTTGTTGTTGTATTTGGAGATTTTCTTAGTGAAAGGTTACCCTTCCTTAAGAGGAAAGTGAACATCGTTTCCTTCTTCGGATTATCTTAATACAAGGGTATCTATTACATCTTTCATATTATTGTCTCTTGTATCTAGTTATTGCGATGATATTATCTGTATACATGATTGTGTTTCAATTTTAAGGGTTAAGGAACACAACAAGTGGTATCAAATCTCTTTCCTGAACCAAGACACCTATGTATTTTAATAGTTTTTTTTAGGTTAGAGATGTATTCCATTGTCTTTAAATAACATAGTGATTTTTCGTTCAACGGGTAAAAATATCGTTGGGGAAGAATACATGAATCAAATACAAGTGGAATCACTTTGTTTGTGTTAAAATTTGGTAGCGTAGAGATACTTTTGCATTGGCGATGCTCAACATGCGAAAGTGACCGAGCACACTTTCTCCCTAGTGACTTTATAATACATTTTTATAAAGTTGGGTCTTTTAATTTTTTAATGTAAAAGTTACTTTATGATGTTATGGGTCACTTTAGTGACTTGAGTGACCTCAACGGATGATTAAGTCGTGACCGTTGATCTCATGAGGGAAAGATCTAATCTTGACCGTCGATCTCATTGGAAGACCAAGTCTAAGGCAGTTACATTTCAAATTTCATTAAAAGACATATCATGAGGAGGAGGGCGCACTTTTGAGGAGAGTGAGAGGGAAGGTGAAAAGGCATGATTCCCAAGAAAGAGTGCTTACTTAGAGGAAGAGCTACAACAAAGGGGGTTTGGCATGCATCCCTAGGAGAGGGATTGGCATGCAACCCAAGAGCATTTGCAACATTTATTATAGTTCGTACAACAACAGTAGAAGGGGGCGTACAACTGTGTAAGTTGGTCGTACAATAAAGAAGGGGAACATAAATTGAGGCTGTTTATAGTAGGTTGGCACGATTTCCAATGCATATTTGTTGAGTTTTTATATTCTGTTTCATACAATTTCTTTTGGCACGAATTTCTATGTAGAATGTTAATTGTTTGTGAATAATTTTTGGTTGTCCTGGGCCGTAAGGCCATACAGTCATGGCAGTCTACCCTAGACACAGTCTGGGACTGTTTGTATAGAGCAGTAACTTGCTAAAAGAAAGAGAAAGTCTGTATTTTATGCTGATGCTATTTGTTGTTGTAATGGTTCTGATTTTCCTTGAGCTCAATAAAGCATTCTTTCTCTTCAATTTTTCTGTGTATTTTTTCAAGTGGTTATGCTAAGATTTTTGTGCCAAATGAGAGTTGTTCTCTGCTATTAAAGAGTTATTTCCGCTGCCATTTTATTTCAGAACTTGTCTAATAGTCTTTCTGCCCATAAAGTACAGTTGTATGGATGTTGGATCTTTGTAGGAGGCTGAAATCTAATTTAGACTAAGTGTTATACTGAACTAAGATGTATTTCAACATGGTATCAGAACAGGTGCTCTGAATTTCAGTAGGCAGCTTTGGCACTTGGGACAACAAGTGATTTGTTGGAGCATTAGCTTGAAGAAAGTAGAAGAGGTTCTTTGTCAGGTGGACAAAGATGATTTCCAACATCAGGTTTGAAGATAGGTTGGAGGGGATCTCCAACTAGCTGCAATGGAAGGTTAGAATCAACAGTGTTCTCAAGGAGAACAAATTATGGTTGTTTGCGAACACCATCATGCTTGTACCTTCTTCAAATCCCATAGTCCTTGATGTTCATGAGGCGAAGGAAGCCAAGACTCATAGAATAATCTTGGATGGGGTCAAATACCACCCAATTCCACACTTGGCTGAGAAGAAGACAACCAAAGAGATGTGGGATGCATTGAAAAGTTTGTATGAGGCAAAGAAAAAGAACCAGAAAATGGCTCTCTGGGATGAGCTCCAAGTGATAGGATAGCCAAAGGAGAGAGTGTGGCCACCTACCTCACCCGAGTTGAATAGGTGAAGGACGAGTTGGAAGCTGTTGGAGAAGTTATTCCTGACTCAGAGTTGGTGTGGATAGCCCTCAAAGGCTTCACCAAGGATTGGGAGGTTTTCATGAAGTGTGTGGTGGGGAGAGAGAAGCTCCCTGACTGGAGCAGATTGTGGGATGATTTTACATAGGAGGAGATCCAGGAGGGGTCTTAGGAAAAGGAAATGGATGGTGCAGACGACAAGAACATTTCTCTTGTGGTAAAGGGAAATGAGAAGAATAAGGACATGATCAAGGTGAGATGCTTTTCTTGTCACAATACTAGCCACTATGCTAGTCAGTCTCCGAACAACAACAAGAAGAAGTCGGAACCAGAGGTGTCAGCTTCAACAGAGATTGCAGAGTTTGCTGAGAGATATGAGAGGGAGTTCTCTCTCATGATGGTCCCGTGGGCAGTGGGTTCCTAGCATTCAAGGACATTGGGTCGTGGTTTGTGGATAATGGAGCTTCTCGGCACATGACTGGGTTGAGGTCAATTTTCCTTGATCTTACAATGATAGAATCATACTGCAAAGTGAATTGTGGATCCGGCCCACAACTTGCAGTAAAGGGAGTTGGAAGGGTTAGATTCCAAATAGAATCAAGAGGTTTTCTGGAGGTCGATGAGGTATTGTATATTCCAGAGTTGACTGTTAATTTGCTCTCAGTGTCAACTTTGAATGAGAGTGGATTTATAGTTGTCTTCTATGGTGGACATGTGTTTTTATATCCTGTGGGAGAAACTACAAACACAACAATGATCCTTGGTGTCAGGTATGAGGGCCTGTACAGGTTGTTGGGTCGACTTGTGTTGGGGTCCAGTGGATTTATGGACTCATATTTTGTGTCAGAGAGTGGATAGGTAGCACGGGATAGAGAGTTGATACTGGGGACTCAGTCCTCTTCCGAGACTTTCATAGGTAGCAGCAAAGGATTCCAATGCAATAGGAGTAGTGGCTTATTGTTCAGAGGGAGCATAGACTTTTAGTACAGAGAGAGAAGCTATGGCAACTGATGAGATGGAGACGGATTCTGGTGGTGATACTAGAAGTACCTCTCTCGCTAAGAGGGATTGTTAAAATTTGGTAGCTCGGAGGTACCTCAACATGCGGAAGTAATCGAGCACACTTTCTCCCTAGTGACTTTATAATACGTTTTTATAAAGTAACTCTATAAAGTGATTTTATAAAGTTTCATTTTTTAATTTTTTAATGTAAAAGTGACTTTATGATGTTATGGGCCACTTTAGTGACTTAAGTAACCTCAACGGATGATTAAGTCGTGACTGTTGATCTCATGAGGGCAAGATGTAATCTTGACTGTCAATCTCATTGGAAGACTAAGGGTTAGGGTAGTTACATTTCAAATTTCATTAAAAAGAAGCTCATGAGGAGGAGGGCACACTTTTGAGGAGAGTGAGAGGGAAGGTGAAGAGACATTATTCCAAAGAAACAATGCTTGCTTGGAGGAAGAGCTACAACAAAGGGGGTTTGGCACACATCCCTAAGAGAGGGATTAACACGCAACCCAAGAGCATTTGCATCATTTATTACAGTTCGTACAACAACAGTAGAAGGGGTCGTACAACTATGTAAGTTGGACATACAACAAAGAAGGGAAACATAAATTGAGGCTATGTGTCTACAATAGGTTGGCATGATTTCCAATGCATATTTGATGAGTTTTTCTATTATGCTCTGTATAGTTTCTTTTGTCATGAATTTCTATGCAGAATGTTGATTGTTTGTGGAGAATTGTTGGTTGTCCTGGGCCATACAAGCCATACAATCATGAAAGTCTACCCTAGAAATAGTCTAGGACTGTTTGTATAGAGCAATAACTTGCTAAAAGAAAGAGAAAGTATGTATTTTATGCTAATGCTATTTGCTATTGTAATGGTTCTGATTTTCCTTGAGTTGAATAAAGCATTCTTTCTCCTCAAATCTTTCCAATTTTTTTGTGTATTTTTTCAAGTGGTTATGCTCAGATTTTTGTGCCAAATGAGAGTTATTGTCTGTTGTTAAAGAGTTATTTCTGCTGCCATTTACTTCAGAACTTGTCTAATAGTGTTTCTTCCTATAAAGTACAATTGTACGACTGTTGTATCTTTGTAGGAGGCTGAAATCTAATTTAGACTAAGTGTTATACTGAACTAAGATGCATTTCAACAATTTAAAACCCTTGTAACCCTTGTTGGTATCCCTTTGAGTAGTATTGTATCATACAACACTTGTATATGAAATCTCACTTCCAAGTACCTTCGCTTATATCGAAAGTCCTCTAGGCATCATTGAAAGCAACTCTCGCTCAACCGATTGTCCGTCTTATTTTTATAGTACATCGAGAACAACAATTGAGATCACTCTCTAGTACTTGGGTAGTTGGGTCATACATATAAGGGCATGGTCGAGCCTCTTTAGTTAGTGCCTTGAGATATTGGGTTGAGTACTACTATTGGACCCCACAAGTATATCAAAGAGCTATAACACTTGACACTCCTCTGTCTCTAGGACCCAACAAAAAATGGTTTAGGTCTCACCAATACCATTGTGGGAGATATATCTCAAAATATTCCTTGTCCTATGTTGATTGCATGGGTATACCTCTTAAGTAACCCTAAACCTTTTCAGGAGGACCTAACAGTACAATGACGTGGGATATATCTAAGCATATTGCTTTAAAGCCCCTAATCACAATGAGATAAGTGGAGAATAACATTTCCACGAAATCTTTGGTGGTTCGATGGTTCAAAATCACAACATGATTCAAACCGACAACATAATCAACCCTCTCAGAACCAACAATAGGCCCAACCAACTCAACGCCAATCTCTAGAAGAAAAGGTTGTCGGCATTGAGTCTACACTCCATATTATGAATGAAACAATTAAATACCAAGGAGAAATCTTAAGAGTATTAGGTGCCTGCTTGAATCTCAATATACCATATTCAAACATTGATCCAACCAAGGATGAATTTCTATCCAACGAAACATAGGATGCACACATGTTTCAAGATAAATTTCGCCCACACTTTCAGAATTACAATTCATGTCACCGTTTTCCAAAGGTCGACATGAACAAATTTGATGGGTCTGATCCTTTGGGGTGGGTTACCCAAATGGAACACTATTTCTCTATCTGTGGCATTATGGATGACCTACACAAACTAAAAGTAGGGGTTTTATATATGGACGCCGAACATTGGTAGTGGTGGCAATGGTATAGGAAGGCTTATAAAGGCTACATGGTTTGGACCCAATTTTTGCAAGTTCTTTATGCTCATTTTAATGTGACACTCACCATTTGGGATGCTTGAAAATATTACACCAAACCAACATAGTTATGAACTATATGACCACCTTTGAGCAATGGGAAATCCACACAGAGGGCCTATTTGATTAATTTTTTAAAGAATGTTTCATCGGTGGTCTCAAGGAGCTAAAGAAGATGAGATAGTGATTAATGCAAAAACCAAGATATTTGTATTCATCACCCGCCCTATCCCCCTTGTGGCAAGTACCCCGAGTGCATCCAACTCATAGCTAGTCTGCATCCACAAGTTATCTCCTAAAGAGATGGAAGAATGTCAACACCTCCGTCTTTTCTATAATTGTGATGAACAATATTTCAAAGGGCACAAATGTAAAGAATATAAGTTATTTCAAATGGATGTATCTCCACACAACTTCTTAGAGGAAATTCCTATTGAAGATACTCCCAAACCAACCTTAGAAGACATCACTCCTCCCATGGAAGATGGATCTACCTTACAAGTTCCTTGCGACCAACCCCAAATTTCTCTCCATGCCTTATTAGGTTTTTCGGCATCCCAAAGTTTGAAATTAATTGGCTACATTAAGCACCGTAAAGTGATTGTGTTGATTGATAGTGGCAACACCCACAATTTAATTCATAGGAGAGTGGCACAAGAAACCCATTGTTATGTATGTCCCATATTTAATTTTCAAATTATGATTTCTAATGGTGGTATGATGAAATGTGGGGGCTGATGTGAAAATGTGAAACTATATATTGGCGAGTATCATCTCAAAAGTCACATGTTTGTTATTGAATTAGGCTATTGTAATATAGTTCTCGGGTTAGAATGGTTACACACTTTAGGACTTTTCACCATGGATTTGAAATAATTATACATGAGATTCACTTAAGAAGGGTAGAAACATACCCTCAAGGGGCTCACATCGGGTTCACCTAAAATTATCACCTCTCATCATATGGAGATTTTGAATAAAGGCCACTCGTGTTTTATTGCACAATTCAATGCCATACGAGTAGTCAACACCATCCCACAAGAAGTTCACCCTAATTTGTAGCTGGTTCTATCTAAGGATCAATAGGTATTTGAAACACCACAAGGTTTACCACCTTCACATGGGATAATGACCATGAATTCTTCTCATTCTAGGTAGTCAACCACCCAATGTGTGTTCTTATCGGCACTATTTTGCAAAAAAAATGAAATTGAAAAAGATCATCTAGGAATTGTTGGAAGTGGGAGTCATACATCCTAGTACTAACCCTTACTCATCACCAGTGGTCATGGTCTTAAAGAAGGAAGGTATTTTGTGAACTTGTCCCAATTTCTAGGCTCTCAATAAGTTGACCATCAAAGACAAATTTCCTATCCCAATTATTGATGACCTCTTGGATGAAATTCATGGAGCCAAGTTTTTCACTAAACTTGACCTTTGTTTTAGCTACCACCAACTTAGGATGAAAGAGGGAAACATCCCTAAGACTACCTTCCATACACATGAAGATCATTATGAGTTTTTAGTGATGCCTTGTGGCCTTTGAAATGCTCCACCAACCTTCCACAACCTCATGAACAAGATCTTTCGACCATTGTTATGCAATTTTATGCTAGTATTCTTTGATGATATTTTGATCTACAACAAAACATGGGAATACCACATAGAGCATGTTGATGGAGCCTTGTAACTCCTACAAGATCACCAACTATTCATGAAATGCTCCAAATGTGTTTTTGGGGCTTCAAAGTATGAATACTTGGGTCACATTGTAATTTGGGAGGGAATATGAGTTGATCCCAAAAAATTCACAGCTATGCAAGATTGGTCCCGTCCTAAGACCATGACGAGCTTACGTGGATTCTATATGAAGTTTGTGAAAAATTATGGAAAAATCGGAGCTCCCTTAACCTTTCTACTAAAAAATAATGCCTTTGTTTGGAGTGAAGCCACTAAACAAGCCTTCCCAGCTTTAAAGGATACCATGTGTGTAACACCCCATATTTTAGCCTTAGGCAGTTAGAACTTTGATTTTTATCATCTTAGTAATTCATTATTTAGTAACTATTTAGACTCAGTTAGACTAATATAGACATGTGAGATGTGTACATATGGACCTATTATGTGTTTCATAATATTATTTTCATTGTTATATGTTCATGATGATGATTGTTATGTGATTGTATTAAACATGCAAATTTAAATGTGGAATTTTAATACATGGATACTAGTTCAAAATTATGTTGTGAATGTAGAAAAGATGCGAGGCATGTTCTAAATAATCATACATTTTCTAATTGAATGTCAATACAAATATGGATGATCATATGGAATTTGTGATGAATTTGTATGGATATGAGTATTGGTGAGATAACATAGAGGTTGATGAGCTATGTAATAGCCAAATGATTGTAGTGTTGAGGTAACTTGGATGTCGTAGACATTTGGAAGATAATGTGTACTATAAGTTTTACCTATGATTTCAAATATTGTTATGATATAGGGTAAGTGTGGTTTTGACATGATGCACAACTAACTAAGAGTGATTGTTCGATGATGTGACTCTAAGAATAGTAGTTGCACTGTATGGCTCGATATAGGGTGTTGACCCTAGTTCTATCAGGAGGGGTGGAGGCATTAACCACCACGTGTACTCTGAAATCTAGAATTATGGGAAGGCTATGTTAAACCACGCTCCCCTAGAAGTGTGATGGTGACTGTTAGTTTCTTGTTGGGGAAGCTTGGTCAAGATGTGTGACACTTCCACTTGTAGGTTCTATCTAGAGTTAGGTCAATATAGTTGATGCTCCAACTTAGTCCAATAGAGGAAATGGTAGGATGGAAGATGGAAGTATGCTATGAAGGAGTGATAGTTCGATGTTAGTTGAGAATACTACTTGGGGATTAGGTGTGCCACTCTTTTTTTCTCACTTGGTTTCTAAACACTCATTTTTATTCCCTGTTTTTTGTTTTAAGTGTGACAATCAAATATTGACGAATTATTGTAATTTTGTTAGTTAAGCTTATTGAATGATGCATTTACTAGATTCATTATACTACTTGTCTTGTTGTGATTATACAAGAACTATGCACTAGAGACATTGATTGTTTATCTTTAGTACATGCACAAACTATGTGCCCGCTAGCTACGCATACATGCTCTGCACATGTACACAAGTACAATTAGTTAAAGCCTTACTTACTAAACTAGATTGTTAACTATTGGGTTTAACGGTTGTGTAAATTATATTTCATACATAAATATCTAGTAGCATTAGATACCTTGATTGACTTTGATTGATGGTTGGTATGAATAATTAAATGAGTATGGTGGGTTGTCATAAATTTTGGGGAAAATTTTCAAGTTGCATTTATAATCTAGCATGAGAAGAAAGACTTTGCATTCTATTTATTGTTATTACATGTAAGTTATTTAATATCTTAGCTTTATTTTAACTTTTCCCAAAAAATCTAGATGATGGAGGTTGATGGCTAATAATAAGGGTGGTTGAGGAGACTTGGAGAAGGGGGTATGCAAACTTGATAAATATAAAGAGGAAGTGTTGTTGAAGGGGGGAAGATAAGGTTGAGAGGTTTAAGCATGTTGAGAGTTTCGATTATTTTGGGAAGAATTTTTTTTGTGACAATATCGATAGAATATAGGTGCATTGTTTTTCTTGGAGTCACGGGCACGGAAGGCAAAGAGACATAAATGTTTCTTATATCTAGGAAGTCTGCTAGGCTCCTAGTTGGCTGGGAGGATAATTTCATTGCTTCACTCTGGGAAAGCAGGAAATGAATTGCGAAAATAATGCTTGGAAGCATCTTCCTAGTACTGGTAGGACTACATTGCAACTAATAAGCTTCAACAAACCCGAGGAGGATGTATTTTTTATGCTTCTATTATTCCATTTAAAGAGTAAAAATATTGTTACATCAAATATTTGAATGCATATGTCTATAATTTAGCAAATAATACTTAATAGAATCTCATACACAGGTCTTACATTTGGTATTTGAGTGAAGGCTCAAATGCTAGGACCAAAAAGACCATCATCTCTGTGTATACTATTCTAAATCAATACTAAAGAAATTACATATTTATGAGAAAGTAGAAATTCCATTTCCCATATAATCTTAGCATACTTGAATGATGATGAAAGTTTGAAAAGAGAGGTTGATTTATGTTAGATTATGCCTAAGATCCAAACATAATGGAAATGTAGTTTTCCATGGTTGTCTGTAGTTTTGAGAATTCTGCATACATAGAACTTTGTGAACCTACAATAAACATAAGTAAGGAGGCTTCTCTATAGAAACAAAAAATGTATTAATTTGGATTTCTTCTAGCTAAAGAAAGAACTTAGATACGATAAACAAAGAAATATATGATCATTAAATTTTGTATGAAAAGAGTATTGAAGTTACACAATGAAAGGATGAACTATCTTTGTGATAATATCCCTCTCTGATTTCATATAGCCTACATGATTGCATGCAATAATTTTATCTTTTATCATGAATTTCATGTCATGAATTACAATGATGCTTCCCAAGTTCCCATTACACCATTTGCAATCACACTATATTCTAAGAAATTTATGATAAACCATCATGAATGCATTGACCACATTGTTGCGAACATAAATTTACATTGAGTTCCTTTCATTTGTAGAATGTTAAAACACACAGTCAAAAACATAAATTTACGTCGATTTCATTTCATCAACATAATATTACACTAGAAAACTACCAAAATCTCTGCCTCCAACGTTTTCATGGCCCTAGGTCATTATCTACATTAGTTGAAGGAAGGTTGAGAAAAACTATTAGAAATCACGAAGGAATCCAAAAACCTTGTCCTATATATTTTAATAGGGTTTGTATGAATCCTGGAAAGCCAATAACTACAACAATGCCATGAAGAAAGATACTTATATTTACACCAAACATTTCTCTAAACATTTCAAACTCTTCTGGGTTAATGCCTTCGTGAAAATATCTGCTAGTTGGTCTGCAGTCCTATAATATAACATTTAAATTTGTTTATTTTCTACTTTCTCTTTACATGTAATGGGGATATATCTCAATATGCTTGGTTATGGCATGAATTTTGGAATATTGTTAGTTTAATAACATTGATTATAAAAAAGAAAGGTGTAGCTTTGAGTTTTATTGAAGGTTCGAATCACACAGAACCCTCTTGAGCCATATTTTACACAAGTTGTAATGATTATTGTTTTTTAATATGCTTTTACGAAGAGAAATGCAATGGTTAGTTTCTTCTTACTGACCAATGAAATTACTCTTGATCCCATTCTGAATAAGTAACCCGTGATATATTTTTCCACATATACCACCTGTCCGATCTGAAGTAGTGTGCCCAACCAATACAAAATTTTCATTATAAATAAATTCAATGCCATAACACAATGTTCCCTTCAGGTACCTAATGATTCCTTTTGTTGCATTACAGTGAAAAATCACCTTGACAAGTCATGGACCATGAAACAATGCCAAAAACATAGCCCCAATCTAGCTTAGAGGTTAGTAGTGGTAACATAGATAAATCGTAGACCCCCTACCAAATACATTTACAACACTGTATCCAATGGATTTGAGACTTCAAGCGTTGATAAATGCATCCCTATTTTAATAGGAGTTGCCACTAGATTACAATTAACCATAAATATCTTTAGTTTTTCTTCCACATGTTTACTTTAGGACATGAGAATGTTATCACCTTTCTGTCAATCACAATGAAATGCATTTAAAAGACTAGAAAGCTCTTAACTCCCCTCTATTGATGGAAATTTTATCTGGTCATTAATTCACAACTTCCAAGGTCTACGATCTGCTTTTACCTTTTCCACATGACTCATTGGTCAATGCCTAGATATATAGGATGACTTACATATCCTCTATCTTATCCTCGATACCTTCTCATCTAGGATGAGAAAAAATACAAATAAAAAACAAATATATAAATAGATTTCACTGAGTCGACTCTTTGTATAGATCAGAACACATAATTTAACCCTAAAACTAAAAAAATCAAGATGCACCCTTGGTCCACAAAAATTTATCAGTCCATGCAATGGCTAGACTCTTTGGTTTGGTGTGTTGTTATCTTTTATGACAATGCTATTAAGAATCTTGAAGTATTTTCAAGGTACTCTTCAATGTCTGCTTGATATTTACAGAGACATTAACTTCTCGCATAAAAATAGAACATAAGAAAAAAAATGGGAAGAGAAACATGTGGAAGCTACATTGGAGGCTTTAAGTAAGATCATGGAATTTGATGCATGGATATTCCACCCCCCGCTATCAGAGTACATATTCATTGAAATCATTCATTGATTTGCGCATAACTAGAATCACAGTTTCCATAACGATTCTTCCTCATTACTATATTCCCTTAATTTTCAACATGATTATGCCACAACCCTTGGGGTTGTACCTCAACTATCACGTATCAATATTTTCTTCCCTATAGCACCAACTAACAGATGCTATAGAACATCAATCTGTACTAACTAGTTTGTGGCAATATTACTTGTTGCAACTCGCCTCATGCAGTAACACACCTTCTTCTATAATACAACTTCTGCTACAACACACGTACACCTGCAGTTGCAACACATCTTCGACAACATGTCTTTGTCTGCAATACGCCTTTGTTGCAACACACCTCATGTTACATCACACCTCTGCTGCAACACACCTATTTTGCTGCAACACTTCACTTCTGATCTTACACACTTACACCTACGGCTGCAACACATCTTCAACGACATGCATTCAACTGCAATGAGCCTTTACTGCAACACACCTCCTGTTATAACACGCCTCCACTGCAACATGCCTCTTTCACTGAAACACTCGACTTCTGTTGTGACACACCTCTACTGCAATACATCATGCTACAACATGCCTCCTATTACAACGTCCTGATGCAACACACCTCCTAATGAACCATGCTTCCTGTCACGGCCTCTTGGTGTAACACATCTTCTTTTCAATGTGCATGTTTTTGCAACACGCCTATGCTGCAACACATCTTCTGATACTATGTGCATCTGCTGCAACACAAACTCACACCGATATCATACATTCCACAATAGCCTCTATTCATAACCCTATGTTCTACCTTCAACGTAGCATCCCTTTTGATTGTGCCACACAATCCTTTGCCTCTCATAGCATATCAAGCTATACAATCATCCTAGTTACAGGGAATCATCATTCCACTGTACAGTCTCTCTCAGACTCGCATCCATCTATAGAGGATCACAAATCAAGCATGGTCTTTTACATACCCATGCTACCTGCACAATAATATCATATGAAACTATCCTCTATTGGAATTTACTCATTCAAGCAATGGAATTTAACTTGCACATAGTCATGACAATAATAAACAAATAACATCATACATGATTCCATTCACACAAATGCATGGAAAGGTTAAATATGTAAACATCAATTCTTTTATTCATTCATACAAATTACAATACAACAAATCCATGTCTACATACGAGCTTACGATATCCATTGGGTTGCTAGGATAGAGGCCATGGACACCTCAACCACCTCTCTATCACTATCTTTCACAATCTATACTCTTACCACTCTGCCATCCCCCTTGCAATCTCTCCGATGTTGTGTTTTATTCTTTCAAAAACCATTCACTTCAGTTTCTCAGTGGACTCCTCATGCCCTTTCACCTTACATATTTCAATTTGTCCTTTCCTCAACGACTCTTCACCTGAACGTGACCTTTTAGCTTCTACCAACAACACACTCTTCATCGACACATCCTTTCCTTTTGTAACGATTCACATTTTCTTTCCATGCACTTGTATCCTACTCATTCTGTAAAATGTGCCCATCCTGTAGTAGCGCTCCATCTCCTGCACTACCACACTCTACAATATTCATTTGATCTACACCATTGTTGTTACTTTCCATAGTCTTTCTCATTCTACTACTATTTATTTCCTACATCACTTAATCATAGTTGTAATAGTTCTGCAATCGTCTTCGTCATTTCATCTCCAGGATGACAGATATGCTCATGCATCAAACTCCCCAGGTTTTAAGAAAGCATTCCCTCATGCTTATGAGTTAAATCATCCACATCTATAGTTTCCCAATGCAACTTCCATCACTCTTGCACTCCCAAATCTACATTCCTCATCTGCTATATGCTTCAATTTGTAAGCTATCTTCCTCTGTTGCAAATTATTTCTTCTAACTCATCGTTGTCCCTTGTTGCACATCCATACACAACACCAAAACAATACTCTCATCTTGGATATATATATATATATATATAGATATATCTTATTCATGTTGTGACTCAATTTTCCACAACAACTCACCTTCTGATACTACTACTCTCTGTATCTCTCTTCCTTAATTACCACAAGCATTAGTTAAGTAATTTTCAGCCATGCATCATCTGCACAATTGGATCTGAGTCACATCCCATCTAGGAAATCCCACTTCCCTTTCTCATGCAATGTACAAAGTACCTTTGGTGCAGCTAGCTACTCATGCTCGAAGCCACACAACATGCAGTCACATGCTCCCATGTTACACTTCCTTTGAATCAATCCACAACCACACACAGACTGAATCAATCAGTGATTCTGTCAGTGTATACACATTCTTGACAAATTATCAGATACATATCTCAAATGCCTTCCTCTTCACGCTCGGTCCTCAACAAACTTCAATTCTTATAACATTCTTCTGTAGCATGTCTTCTTCCTCAGGATATTTGAAATCTTTTCCTTTTCTATGTTATCAACATCTTCATCAACTTATTCATCTTTATGACTGTAAGTTCATCCATATTCAATTCAACAACTTCCTTCATGCTTCCTCCTAGGTCACTCATGTTCGCGACATCACCTTCTACTTGGTATTTCTCTTCAAATATCTTCATCATATGCAACCTCTGTGAAATATTCTATTGCAACTTCTTTTTAGCCAAGAACATTCGCTTCCATATGCATCCACAAATGTCTTCATTAAAGATAAAAATCATGGATAACCTCCACCACAAATTCCATCTCATGAATCCTCTCACAACCCATGCTACCTCTTTCATATTAGTCATGGATAACTTCCACCATAAATACCATCTATTTCTAGCAGCCATTTATCTCAGAGACTATCTTCCTTCTCAACAACAATATTTTGGACTTTCTTCCTATAGATTTCTGTTCTTATCTTTCTTCTTCTTCTCGCAACTTCAATCCTTTCCCATTCAACCAATTCACTCTGACATATGTTACCACTCCATTTATCTCCATTCTAACTCTTGGTTTATGCACCTTATTGACCTGGTCATCTTTACGAAGAACTTCTTAGGAGTTATGTCGTAGCCCTCAATGAGACTACCCTTCACGAGCCTTTCTATAGAACTGCCTCCCACCATTATTCTCTCAAAAAACACAAGTAGAACCATCATTCTACCAGGTCTTCTTTCTATCATGGTTACACAGGAACACTATCCGGAAACCAATCATCAAGAGTGTAACTAATTCTCACTCCCTTGCAATTCTTTCATCCATAGCTGAAGCTAACTTGATATATTTGCAGTTTCTTCCATTCCAAAGCTGAACCATATTTTGATACCACTTGATGCATGGAGATTCTACCCCCCACCTTCAGATTACCTATGCAACATAATCATTCCTTGATTTGTGCATAACTGGAATCACAGTTTCCATAATGCTTCTTCCTCACTACTATATTCCCTTAATTTTCAACCCAATTATGCCACAACCCTTGGGGTTGTACCTCAACTATAACATATCCATGTTTGCTTCCATGTAGCACCAACAAACAAATGCTACATAATACCGGTCTGTACTAACCAATCTGTGGCACATTCACTTGCTGCAACTCGCCTCTTGCTGCAACACGCCTTCTGCTATAGCATGAATTTTGTTGCAACACTTCTTCTGCTATAAGATGAATTCTACTGCAAAACACCTACACCTGTGGCTGCAACACATCTTTGAAAACATGCCTTTGGGTGCAATACACCTTTTCCGCAACACACCTACATGTGCGGCTGCAACACATCTTTGACAACATCCCTTCGGCTATAATACACCTTTGCTGCAAAACACCTCCTATTACAACACACCTCGACTACAACACTCCTCTTTCGTCGCAACACTCGACTTCTACTGTGACACGCCTTTGCTGCAATACATCCTGCTGCAACACACCTCATGTTACAATGTCCTATTGAAACACGCTTCCTGTCGCAACCTCTTGCTGAAACACATCTTGTTTTCAACGTGCATGCTACTGCAACACGCCTATGCTGCAACACATATTCTTCTACCACACACATCTACTGCAACAGGAACTCACAGCGGTATCATACATTCAACAATATACTCTATTCACAACCCTCTATGCTACCTTCAATGTAGCATCCCCTTCAATTGTGCTACATAGTCCTTTGCCTCTCATAGCGTATCAAGATATTCAGTAATCCTAGTTACAAGGAACCATCATTCCATTGTATGGTCTCTCTCAGACCCGCATCCACCTATAGAGGATCACAAATCAAGCATGGTATTTTACATGCCCATGCTACCTGCACAGTACTATCATATGGAACTATCCTCTACTGGAATTTACTCATTCAATCAATGACATTTAACTTGTACATAGCCATTCCAATAACACAACAAATAACATCAAACATGATTCCATTCACTCACACGCATGGAAAGGTTAAATCTGTAAACATCAATTCTTTTATTCATTCATACATATTACAATAAAAAGGCTCCATGTCTAGATATGAGCTTACAATATCCATTGGGTTTCTAGGCCAAAGGCCATGGAAACCTCAACCACCTCTCTCTCACTATCTCGCACGATCTATCCTCTTACCACTCTGCCAACCCCCTTACAATCTCTTCGATGTTGTGTTTTATTATTTGTTCACTTTAGTTTCTCCAGCGGAATCCTCACACCCTTTCACCTTCTAGCTTCTGATTTGTCCTTTCCTCGATGACTCTTTGCCTGCACATGACCTTTAAGCTTCTGCTAGTAGCACACTCTTCATCAACACATCCTTTCCTTTTGTAAAGGTTCACGTTTTCTTGCCACGCACTTGTCTCCTACTCATTCTTTAGAAATGTGTCCATCCTATAGTAGCACTCCATCTCTTGCACTGCCACACTCTATAGTATTCATTCGATCTGCAACATTGTTGTTACTTCCCGCAGTCTATCTCATTCTATTGTTATTTATTTACTACAACACTTAATAATTGTTGTAACATCTCCACAATCGTCTTCCTCGTGTCATCACCAAGATGACCAAGATGCTCCTACATCAAAATTTGATCAGAAACACCCTAAACCTTGTAGTAACACATTGAAAAAGGAGTGTGAAGATATTCAAAGCAGAGTTGATTGTCTTCAAAAACAAGTGGATGTGATAATTGTAGCTTTCTTGGATATTGTGTTTTCATATTAATAGAGTTGTAGGTTTCTCGTATATTGTGTTTTCATATTAATAGAGTTGTAGCTTTCTCGGATATTGTGTTTTCGTATTAATATCATTTTAGTGTGTTTTAGGACTCTAGTTGAGGTGTTATCTATGAGATAAATACCCTACTTTACTCACCACTCTCTAGAGGGATTATCCCATGACTTGTTTACCATCAACTGTGCATCTGACGCCCCAACAATGAAACCATTGCTGTCACCTTTAACCACTTTTGAAGTGTCAATATCATCACTTCCTGTACAATCGATAATATCTAAGATTTTAGTATTTCCAAATGATGGGAATTATACTTTAAAACATCAAAAATTGAATTAGGAACCTAAAATGATTTTCAAAACATCCCATCATAACTATAACTGTAGTTACATTTAATTATTAAATTAGTAGAACCATTTGCTTGATAGATATCGATCAAAGTCATTAGTCAGAAAAGATGGAAAATGCCATCCAATAACATTTACCAACAACATTTGATTATGGGATCGTGTTAGTTCTATTGATATTATGGTAGTTGCGGGAGGTATTAACCTCTACATGTAACCTTTGACGAGACTAGAATATCACGGGAAGTAAGAGAAACCCTAAACAAATGTGTGAGAATCCTAGAAGACATGTTGGCTCAACATAATATATAATATTAAGGTATTATACTCCAGGAAGACAAGTCGGCTCCACAAGAAAAAGATAAACAAAAAATATAATTACCAGAAAGTCAGGTCGGCCCAGCCAGAAAAGTCACTGGACAAATTAGTATAAATAGAGGACGTCTTGGCTCATTTGTTCACTCTCTCTCACCCAGAAAACCAGAAACAATGCATAAGTTTGGAGAAAGAGTGCAGTTGCAACTACTGCAACTGGGATTTTTAGCTTTTGGTTATGGTTTGGATTCTTTGTTTGGTACGCTAGCTTTGGAGAGAAGTAAGGTACTTTGGTTGGTTATTGGTTCTAGGGTTTGCTTCCAGAATTATTCTGTCTGTCAAGGTTAAAGTTGCTCGAGGGTGGCTGCGAGCCTATGGTTGGGTGACAATATTGTTATATTGTCTATAATAAAACGAGCACATCTCTTTATTTCTAACAAGTTCTAATTGTATAGTAGGATTCACTATCCCCAATTAAGCCTCACATACAATCTTATCCACGAACTTTTTGGATTTTCCAACCCAAGAAGACCTCAACATGCACACTATTGAAGAACCATCCACACAATTAAAAATTAATTAAGCTTGTTAGATAAATAGGAGGCTCGAGCACAAAATCTCAACACAAATATGATAAAAACTTAGATCCAATACCATCATGGAATATTGAATCCATGAGATGCTTTTGAAAGGTTAGATTCCCTCGTATGCCTCCTCGATCTATGAGGTATCTTCTTTGACTCCATTAAGGACACACTGATCCAAAAATCAATATCACTATCGATGGACATCCAATAGTACTTGGATGTTAGGTATCATTAGGCATTGTTATATACATGTACCCCTTGTACACATTGAAATGTGGATTACTTAATGTGCACGCCAACCCTTCATGACTTTGTACATCTTCTTGGTAGCGTCTACCTACTTTATTTTGTGCCACTCTTACGCTTCTCTCAAGATGAGATAGAAATGGGAAGGTATTTCATTGTAATAGGTCTACACTACCCTATCAAAATAGGTTGTGATATATAAATTAATTGAAAATAAATAAATCAATAATTTTTTAATAATTATACTTATCCTTTTATTGCACACTTTTACCTTTATCCCTCTCCAAAATTGCTAATATTTGTGGATCATTGTTGTCTATGTCAAATATATGGAGAATTATAATTTTGATGAGGAATTCAAATTTGTTTTCTTAGAGAAAGTTTCCCTCGACCGTTGCAAATCCTTCTTTACTTAAAGTTTCTTTAAAAGTTGCATGGAAAATTTAATCATAGAAATGTTTTAAAAGATCAAAAAACAAATTCGACAATTATATTTAAATAATAATAACAAAAATACTTATATAAAAAACAAAATTTGTTTATAGAAGGAATTGCAAAATTCTCTTTCAATTTCATATGCATTTTATGGACATATATTCAAAAGATAAATTCGACATTTATATTTAAATAACAATAATAATAATAACAAAAATACTTATATAAAAAACAAAATTTGTTTATAAAAGGAATTGCAAAATTCTCTTTCAATTTCATATACATTTTATGGACATATACATATATTTATTATAATATGATTTAACAATAGATAGTAAAATAAATAATATTGATAAAAATGAAGATTAATGAAAATTTAGTATATATTGATAATTATTATTATATAATATTAAAGTAATATCAAACACTTAAGCTGTAACATTTTATAAATATAAAATAATTAATCATATAAATGTTTTCACAAAAGAGAGGTAATTATGAGGAAATTAATGAGGGTATATATATATATATATATATATATATATATATATATATATATATATATATAANTATATATATATATATATATATATATATATATATATATATATATATATATATATATATATAAGGATTTAGGAAGTAATACCTTAATGTTTCAATTTTTTTTCTTATTGAGCTATAAAGATATTGGTGGAAAAAAAACATGTGTGTATGAGAAATGTATTACGATTGAGGCAAGAGACTATTTACTAATGAGAATATCATATTTCAATCATATCAAAGGATTTAAGCAATAGTGAAACATGTTATTAGAATAAATCAAATAGATTAATAAAAGGTGTTATACATATTCAAATTATAAATGTGGTGTACGGTGTTGTGTAGTTTTCTAGCTACCTTGTTATGGAAACAATGTGGCACCAAGAGTATAAGTCCATCTAGCCACATAAATAAACCCACTTAAACCTCAATTAATGTCCTTAACCAAGAACCAAGATGAAAAATTGACATTCAACTCAAGTCATCATAAGAGTGGGCCCCATGAAGAATTTTAATGCATTCAAAGCATTACCAAAGTACATGGCATTGTGAGCAACACAATGACCGTAAATGTAGCATTCTGTAACCCCTTCAATATAGAGTGTGGAATCTAATTCTTAGAGTGTGGAATAGAGAATTCAAAGTGCACATTATAATTACAGTCCAACTTGATATGTTTTAAGGTTAGGGTGATTGTATTGAAACAAATCTTGTAACCCAGGAAAAAATAAATTTTTTTTTTGATGTGGAAGCAATTGTGTGATGTATGACTTAGGGGTCGTCCTCCACATTTTAAGTAAGTGGAATGCCTTTAGTAAACTTGATTTCAAATGAAAACATAGTCATAAGAATGGTTTGTATTGATCATATGCAATAATCTAAACTTAGTAATGCTAAGAGTGAAGGACACATCATTGTTACAAGAAATATATTGACCACTTACAAGTTAGCAAGAGGTTGGTTTTGTGAGGAGGTCAATGAAATTTATACTCTCCATAATATTTATGATTGTGAGAAACAACTAATGATGTGTTTTACTCTTAATTCTTTTGTATTATATGATGTGCAAGTGACTATATCTATGCCTTTTCTAGTGATACTTACTCTCAAGAGTGGGAAGGTCTTGACCCTAGAGAGGGTGTAGTGCCAAGTCTAACACAATGGCAGTTATGGATTGTCTTTAATAAATTATCTAGGTTAGTGTGACAATATGGTACACTATAAGTGGGCCTATGCTATGAACCTAGAACTTGAGTTTAGAGTGATAAATGGAATATTGTGACAATATGTTTATTTATATCATAATGTGTGATGGGGTATATAAAGTAGTTTCTACTGGCCTATGTGATTTTAAGTCAATGCGTGTTTCATTTTTTATTTTGACTTAATTGGACCAAAGTATCTCTTTGTAACTTTAGTAAGATAAGCAATAAGTACCTTAATTAATGCTAGTTGATTAAGAATAAGGAATGAAGAAAGCACCATAAAAAGGGCTATTGTGCTTTAGAGAGAACGCTTTGAGAAAAAGGGTGTATCCATGGGGAAAGGGTATCACTTTTACCCATAAATTTATTTGGTAGTAAAGATTCCAATGAAGTGTCATGGATTATTATGCATGAGTCCCTTCTAAGAGGGGTGATTTGTCTAAATGGGAGTTCACATCGTGACACACATAAATCAATCTAGCAACTACTTGCTCACTAAGAAGAAATTTTCCCTATGAAGAAACTCTATTTGAAAAATAAAAATAAGAATCTAGATGAGGAATGATGAAGACATGCTTCCCATTGTCAAACTTATTTCATAGTAGGGGGAAGAACTAGAAAATGCTAGAGATGGACAAGAAAAGAGTTAGAGGCCATAGTTGATAAGTTTTATGTAGGTATAGAGGAAATAACTTTATGACATATGAAGTACAATTGTGGGAAGTGAAGACCTTACGAACAAGTGACTAAATATTTTGGAATGAACCCTTATAGCAAATTTATTCTTGATATAAAAAATGTTCAATAACTTACATGTCAACATGGTTCCCTTCTAAGCATGTATGCACTTTGTAATACTCCTATAGATAGATAATACATTTTCCCTCAACCATGATGAAGAGAATCATGTGCTCAACATTACCTCGTCAATACCTAATCAATATGACTTAACAAGAAGGTGATTGATTAAGAAAAATGACCAAAGAAACCTTGAAACGACTACTCCACATAGTGATCATTTAGAAATATCTTGGTCAATGTTCTTAAGCATGGGAAACTTTTGTGATGGCGTATGTATTGTATCACTAAATTTAAAGTGATAATCAAGTCAATGATAATTGGTTATAATTATCAAGATATTCCAGGTAGAATTATATGCATGGATTAATGAAACTTACATAAATCTCAATACAAAATTCACTTAACAAAATAACCAACAATGAGTTAAGGTTGTAAATGGTAGTCAAACCAACATGCTATACTATAAATATGGGGATTCTATATGGAGTTTGGGGAAGAATAAAATTGTAAGATAAGTGTGTCCTAACATTAACTAAAAATAAAACAACTAATAATAAAATAAATAGAAAAAAATGAGTTTGGACACAACGAGGATTCGCTAAATAGGGGCAGCTACATTTAATGTATTAATAGCCTTAACTTATTTTAACCAAGTATAGCACATGATTTGCTATCAAGGAAGATACATAGAAGTTGTGTCATAAATTATCCTCATATTGTGAATTAACATAACTTTGGGGCAAAGTTTCTTGAAGGGTGGGTGTATGTAACACCCCATATTTTGGCCTTAGGCAGTTATAACTTTGATTTTTCTCATCTTAGTAATTCATTGCTTAATAACTATTTAGACTCAGTTAGACTGATATAGACATGTGAGAGGTGTACATCTAGACCTATTATGTGTTGCATAATATTATTTTAACTGTTATATGTTCATGATGATGATCGTTTTGTGATTTTGTTAAACATGCAAATTTAAATCTAGAATTTCAATAGAAGGATACTAGTTCAAAATTATGTAGTGAATGTAGAAAATATGCGAGACATGTTGTAACTAAGCATACTTTTCCTAATTGAATGTCAATACAAATATGGATGATCATATGAAATTTGTGATGAATCTGCATGGATACGAGTGTTGGTGAGATAACCTATAGGTTGATGAGCTATGTAAAATCCAAATGAATGTAATGCTGAGGTAACTTGGATGTCGCAGACATATGGAAGATAGTGTGTACTATAAGTTTTACTTGTGATTTCAAATATTTCTATGATTTGGGGTAAGTGTGGCTTTGAAAATATGCAAAACTTGCTAAGAGTGATTGTTCGATGATGTGAATCTAAGAGCAATAGTTTCATTGTATGGCTCAATATAGGGTGTTGAAACTAGTTATATTAGGAGGGGTGGAGGCATTGCCCACAATGTATCCTATGAAACCTGGATTTGTGGGAGGACTGTGTTAAACCATACTCCCCTAGACACGTGATGGCGACTACTAGTTGACTGTTGGGGATGCTTTGTCAAGATGTGTTACACTTCCGCTTATTGGTTCTATCTGGAATTAGATCAATATAGTTGATGCTCTAGCTTAGTCCAACAAAGGAAAAGATATGATGGAAGATGAAAGTAGTTTATGAAGGAAATATGGTTTGATGTTAGTTGAGAATACTGCTTGGGGATTAGATGTGCCAATCTTGTTTTCTCACTTGTCCTAAACAATCATTTTTTATTCCCTTTTTATATTTTAAGTGTGATGATCAAATATTGATGAATTATTGTGATTTTGTTAGTTAAGCTTATTGAATGATGCATTTGCTTGATTCAATGTACTGCCTGTCTTGTTGTGATCATGGATCAACTATGCACTAGAGGTATTGATTGTTTATCTTTAGTTCATGCATAGACTATGTGTCCACTAGCTATTCATACATGTCATGCACATGTACACTAGTACAATTAGTTAATGTATTCCTTACTAAACTAGAGTGTCAACTATAGGGTTTAATGATTGTGTAAATATATTTCATACACAAATATCTAGTAGCATTAGATACCTTGATTGACTTTGATTGATGGTTGGTATGAAGAACTAAATGAGTATGGTGGGTTGTCATAAATTTTGGGGAAAATTGTCAAGTTACATTTATAAGCTAGCATGAGAAGAAAGACTTTGCATTCTATTTACTGTTATTTCATGTAAATTATTTAATATTTTATTTTTATTTGAACTTTTCCCCAAAAATCTAGATGATGGAGATTGATGGCTAATAATGAGGGTGGTTGAGGAGACTTAGAAAAGGGGGTATGAAAAGTTAATAAATAGAAAGATGAAGTGTTGTTGAAGGGGGGAAGAGGATGTTGAGAGGTTTGAGCATGTTGAGAGTTTGGATTAATTTGGGAAGAAATATTCTTGTGACAATATTCACAGAGAATAGGTTCATTGTTGTTCTTGGAGTCACGGGCACATAGGGTCAAGAGACCGAAAGGCTTCTTGGAGCTAGGAAGTCGGCTAGGCTCCTAGTTGGATGGGAGGATAATTTCATTATTTTACTTTGGGCAAGTGGGAAATGAATGCTTGAAAGCATCTTCCTACTATTGGCAGGGCTACATTGTAACTGATAAGCTTCAACAAACCCAGTGAGGAGATATTTTCTTAGTATGTATTTGTTACGATTTTTTTATTCCATTTAAAGAGTAAAAAAATGTTAAAACAATTCTTTTAATGCATGTGTGTATAAGTTAACAAATATTACTTCATAGAATCTCATGGACAACTTCTTACAATGTGCATGAATCCACTATTAGTAGTGCTAGATTTTACTAATACTTTTTTCTTGGAATGTGATGTCTTGGGTAGAGGTCTTGGAGTAGTATTTATACAAGAAAGCCCTCCTTTGGCATTCACTAGTGAGTAGTTATGTGACTGCAATTTGGGTATCTACATATGAGAAAGAGATTATGGCCATTCTGCATGTAGTTGACACTCGACGTCCATATCTCACAAGGCGATGTTTCTAGATCAAAACTGACCATCATAGTCTGAAGTATTTTCTTGAAAAAATGTTATTCTCACCAGAGAAACATAAGTACATCGCCAAGATGTTGGGTCATGATCATGAGATTATATATAAAAAGGGAAAACACAATGTGGTAGTTGATTCCTTATCTTAACAATTTGAGGAGGTGTTATACCACAATTTTCCACACCATTTGCATTGTGAGATGGCTTAGTCCTTGTCCCTGACTTGCAAGCTTAAATCCCAACTTTCCTCATCAAAGCCACTTAAAAAATAGTGTTTTTGATTACAACCGCGGGTCAACTTTGTGCAACACGTGGGCATTCGTGCCTTGCTAGTCACTACAATAGAACATGCAATTAGCGCCTAAAATAGCACCGAAATTTAGTGTATTTTACTCCATGAATCAGACACCTTTTGTGGCACAAAACTGGGCGTAATATGAACTTTTTATGATTGCACCAGATTTAGCGCTGGAATTGGCGCTAGAAAACTAGCGCCAAATTTAGCACCAGATTTAACGTCAGGAATATTGCCAGGTTTAGCACTAGGAATAGTGCCAGGTTTAGCACTAGGAACAACGCCAGGATTAGCACCAGGAATATCATCAGGATTAACACCAGGAATAGCGACAGGATTAACACCAGGAATAGAGGCAAGATTAACACAAGGTAAAATGATAAGTGTTGCTTCTGATATGCCTTCCAATTTTTCTTCCATTTTTGCGTTTGTTTTGGCATCTTGTTATACGTCCAGTTTTGCTTCTGATATGGATTCAAATTTTGCTTCCACTTTGGCGCCAAGAATAACACCAGGTGTTGCTTCTAGTTTTTCTTCTGATATGCCTTCCATTTTGGCTTTTGGTTTGGCTTCTAGTTTTTCTTCTGATATGGCTTCCAATTTTGCTTCCAGTTTGGCTTCCAGTTTTACATACATTTTTTCTTCTAGTTTTGCTTCTGGTTTGGGTTCCAGTTTTGTTTCTGGTGTGGCTTCCAATTTGGATTCCATTGTTGCTTCCTTTCCTGCGCCCAACAATGCTTCTTGTTTTGCTTACAATTATTAATTTAATATGTTTTATTTCAATTTAATTAGTTAAATATATCATGTCTCTTAAATAACTTATATGATTATACAGTAAGATAGTCATATAGATGCATTTGAAATATTTATAGGATAACATTTATAAAGAATTTTTTAGGGAAACATACATCCATACAAATTAACGACATCATTATACTTACTAAATCTCCATCAAAATAGAATCTACAACATCCAGTATATATAGAATAACAAGATAATTATTATAACATGATCATCATCTATAATTAAAACAATTGAGTCAAATATATATAATTTAAGTGAATTTGACAACATCCATCATGAGCAGTAAATCAAAACCATCATTCGTAATAAATATGCTTCCAAAAATCATGAACCACTTTCAATATATAAAAATTGTCGAGTCAATATTGATAATATCATCATCATACATAACTAAAACAAGTGAAAGTCAAATATATATGCCAGTAGATCAATATCATCTGAAAATGATACATGTCCAACAACCGGCATAAGTCAAAATGATACATCATGTACAAATGATATAAATAAAAATGATAAAATATGCAAGACAAAATGATAGAAGTCAATATGATACGTCATGTCCAATTGATATAAGTCAACATGAAACATGTCAAAATGATACAACTCAATAATATGGTACTAGAGTCCGTGAAAATGCTACATATGATAGTAACCATGAAAAGAGGCATTATAACAATATATAAAAAATGATCCATGATGCAGTCTATATGATCATGAATTTCACTGGCTGTTACCAACAACTGCCTCAACATCATCATCACCATCGTGATCATGATCATCACGATCGTCATCATCGTCATCTGCATCGGAAATGGCATCGCTGTCATCTGTATCTGTGTCATCATCATGAGCATCATCTACCATCTCAGCATCAGACCCAACATCATGATCTTGATCTATTTGTTTAGGATGATCTGAATCTTTTGGAAGATCCCTGCTCTGCAAAAACAAACATTTAAAATGAAAAGTTATTAGTTATTTCATGCAATAATTAATTTCTCTATTATATATCTAATATTACAATATATGAAATGAAACGATAATCATATTACATCATACCAAAGTGCACATATGATAATATAATATCAAATAAGTTACAACTAAGATGTCATTCCAATGATGTAAAAAATTCAACAATTCTAATAAACATTAGTAAAGATCATAAAAAAATTCAATGCCTAGCCTTGCCTTGACATCCCATGCCTTGCATTGACATGCCTTGCCTTGAAATGACATGTCTTGCCTTGCCTTGACATGCCATGCCTTGCCTTGACATGACATGCCTCACCTTTCCTTGACATGTCATGCATTTCCTTGACATGCTATGTCTAGCCTTACCATGCCTTGCCTTGACAAGTCATGCCTTTCCTTCACATGTCCTGCCTTGACTGAAGAATTTTCCTTGATGCCTCTTCTCATAAATCTCAATAAAGAAATCTCACCATGGCAATATTTCTGTGCAATCGAGCTCTTGAACCAATTTTGGAATTTCAATATGTACTCACCATGTTGTACATCTTACCATGGCATTGGCCGTCAAGATCTAGGCTTGCAATTTGAATCTATAGAAGACATCGATATATCATATCTTCAAGGAGACCACATTTAAGCTCAATATCTCATCATCATTATGCATTGATCATTTGAGATTATTCCATGGTACGTAGGGGAATACAAGAACAATAATGAATTTAAAGTTCATGACCTACCATGGTCATTCACTGACATAAAGGACTACAAAAAAAAACAAGTTAAAATTCCATGAATATACAATATAAAAATTAAAACACAAAAGGGAAATAAAAATTCTCAAGGATTAAATATAAGGACATGATAGTGTAACATTATGCACATACATTAACCTTCTCGAACACAGTATATCTACATATATCTACATGATACTGCATATACTTTTTCCAATGCAATTTCACTCATTTCATTACATTCACTCCATCTTTTCAAACACTCAACTCTCCAACATTCCATTCATTAGATGTATCCAATACACAATCTACATCCTTCACTTGGATACACTTAGTGCCCCTACATAAATCGTCTCCCTCATACATTCACCTTATGCCTCACTCATACATATTGTATCTATGCATTCACCTTTTACCTCATGCATATATCTACATGATACTGCAAATACTTTTTCCAATGCAATTTCACTCATTTCATTACATTCACTCCTTTTTTACAAACACTCAACTCTCCAACATTCCATTCATTAGATGTATCTGATACACAATCTACATCCTTCACTTGGATACACTTAGTGCCCCTACATAAATATTCTCTCTCATACATTCACCTTATGCCTCACTCATACATATCATATCTATGCATTCAACTTTTACCTCATGCATATACCTACACGATACTACAAGTACTTTTTCCAATGCAATTTCTGACATGTATGTGTAGCTAAAAGTATCTACAAAAGATGAACTATATGAATTTCAAGCTAAAGGTATCTACAGGAGATGAACCTACAAGAATGTGAAGCTATAGTTATATACAAAATATTAAACTACAAGAATTTCAAGTTGTATGTATCTGCAAAAGATGAAACTTAAATAATTCCAAGCTATAGGTATCTATAAGAGATGAACCTACATGAATGTGAAGCTAAAAGCATCTTTAGAAGATGAAACTGTAGGAATTCCAAGCTATAGGTATCTACAAGAGAGGAGTACTAAAAAAATATCAATCTATAGGTATCTACATGACAAGATAACTACATGAATGTTAAGCTACAAGCATCTACATGATAGGACCACATCAAAACCTACAACAATTAACACCTAGAAAAGATAACAACTAGTATAGAAGTGCGAAGCTACCATCATCTATAGGACAAAAATGTTACTATAGGAGAATATTGTTACAGGCTCTCAGCCTATAGATCACTATAGGAAGATATTTATTTGACATCCACAACCAAATCAAGCACATGGAACACCTACAAAATACAATCAAGCCTCATGTGAACGATCACAACATTCATCAAAGAAACATGCAAGTCTTCACACATCAAAGTAAATTTATTCGAAATTAGAAATTCCATCAAAAGCAAGGTACATCACATCTACTTTTTCTTAAGCAATTATGATTTAGATATGCATGAAATGTCATGGTAATCTACCTCTCAATCACCCTAACTTCACTCTATAACAACCCTAACTCGTGTCAATGTGGTCATTGAGATCTAAGCTGGGGGGGGAAGCAACTTAGTGTTTCCATGATGACTTCAACTATCAAAATATAAAAGATGGGGATGTCATGTCAAGTCAAGAATGTAATCATAGAAAGTATAAGGCCATTGAGAAAACACAAACTGGCATGCACAACAACCGCAATGGCTGATGTGCATGCCAAATTGGCATGCACAACAACCACAAGGATGTTGTGCATGCTTGAGTTTCCAAAGGTCGAAGCCTAAACCCTTGGGATGATTGTAAACAATTTGAGTTTTTCAAAGATTTTAAGTATTGATAGAGCCAAATTTAACGTCAAGAAAAGGTAAACATTGTAACTTTGAGTCTCCAAAATTCAAATCCTAGCACCCTAAGATGATTGAAGCAAAGTGATCAATTCTATTGAAGAGTCTAAATATTTTCATAACCCAAGTTAACATCAAGCTAAGGTAAAAATTATAAGTGTCAACAATCTAATTTTTGGGCACACCATATAGAAGTCCCCTCAAAATTACTATAGGCAACCCATAGGGAGGGAAACAAAGTAGAGCCACAAGGGAAAGGAATATGTCCCAAGTAACAAACAAGTTGTCTATTATTGAACACACACCTACCATATCCATTGAGGAGAACATAGCTTCTATCCCAACAAAGGATTTGGTAGAATCCCATGGGGAACTCATGCTAAGAAGAATAATCCTATCATAAAGGACCCCATTGTCCAATTGGCATGCACAAAAACCACAATGGCTGTTGTGCATGCCAAATTGGCATGCACAACAACCCTATGGTTGTTGTTCATGCCAAATTGGCATGCACAACAACCCTATGGTTGTTGTGCACATGAGGTTATACCCTAGTAACTCCACATTCCTCTTTAGCAATTACAATTTTAGCTACATATTGTGTATTTTTTTCATCTATACTCAAATCCCATGATGCCATCCTATACCCCTTACTCTGATTTTATTTTCCTTCCCATTAGGAACCTAGGCAAGCCAAAATATCTATATTTTGCATTCTCTCGTTTTCTAAGTTAGAAGAACTATGCTTGCATACAACCTTTAGGATTCACAGAGAAGGAATTCTAAGTGAAATGTTAGGGGAGGATTCGTTAGGAGTGATCCTAGAAATACCTCTAGGTTATACAACAACCCTAAGGTGGTTGCGGTCTACCAACAACCCAATTGGATAGTTTATTTTGATAAACTGCAAGGATATTATGATAGGATAACTCTTGAATTTGAATATAATTTTCAAATTATCAAAGGTCAAGAATTCATCATAACAGTGAGAGGATTGGTAGTGTAGGTGAATGAATCCATCATAAGAAAATTTTAAGGACTTCCCATGGGTTTTTACATAATATGAAAGGCAGCTTGCAATCGATGCTAATAAACTGTTTTTCCTAAGTTATGTAGAACCTAAGTGAAACAAGAATGGGGTCAAAAGAGATACTCTTCCAAACCTGTGGGATAAAGTAGCCTACCACCTACTAAAGTATATTAATTATGAGGGAAGTTTGAGTATGCTATATGCATACCATTTCAGGTTCTTGCATTAGCTCAAGAATTTGTTTCACCATAGACTTGACAAAAAATTGAGAATTCCTTATTTCCTACTATAGTCTTTAAGAGAAATGAGTTCAAAGGTTAAGAAAGGGAAAGAGGGGGCCTTGGCTCACAATGGCCTCATAAAATTTATAGTATGTGATTTTATGTAAAGATAATTTGTTAGAGTACCTTGGGAAGAATTTGTCACCATGGATAGACAAAACTTTCTTGCCTCTCAACAATATATCTAGGAACCTAGTCAAGAAAGAGACACGAGGAAGAAGAAATTTGGGAAGGTATAGGTCTCAAAAATAAAAATAAAAATATCATAAAAATATCAAGGTGGAATATTTAGACAAACAAATAACTTCCACATTAAATAAAGTTGACCCCCTGTGTCGGATTTGCATTGGACCTCACTGAGCTAAAACCTAGTTATGAAGATCCTCTAACAAACACTTTTTTGGGTGACGAAATCACAGGAGAGGGGTCCCCCTAGTTGGAATCCAGTGCCAGGAGTCCAAAAAAAATGGTGTTTTGTTGATCCAATGCACAATTTGGGTGCTATGGCGAGTTGCAACTCGCCTCCTGAAGCCATTCAGTGACACAATGACAATTTAGTTCGGGGGCACAAAATCACAACCAGGCGACGTAACTGAATTCTATAAGCTCCAAAATGTGTGTATGACCAAATCCCACATGACCACGATGCCCTCAATCATCTGACACAGGGGATTTTAAATTTGACCCCTTGTGTCGGATTTTCATTGTGCCTCACTGAGCTAAACCCTAGTTCCAAAGATCCTTTAACAAACACTTTTTTGGGTGACAAAATCATAGGAGATGGGTCCCCCTAGCTAGAATCTGGTGCTAGGAGTCCAACAAAACTAGAGTTTCATCGATCCGTGGCACAATTTGGTTGCTATGGCAAGTTGCAACTCGCTTACTGAAGCCTTTCAGGGACACGATGACAATTTTGTCTGGGGGCACAAAATCACAACCGGGCGACATAACTGAGTTTCATAAGATATGGAAGGTGTGTATGACCAACGCCCACATGACTACGATGCTCACAATCACCCAACACATGGGCTTTGAAAGTTTACCCCCTGTATCAGATTTACATTGTGCCTCACTGAGCTAAACCCTAGTTCCAAAGATCCTCTAACAAGCACTTTTCTGGGTGAAAGAATCAGAGGAGAGGGTTCCCCTTAGTTGGAATTTGGTGCCAGGAGTCCAATAGAACTAGCGTTTTGTCGATCCGATGCTCGGTTTGGGTGATATGGCAAGTTGCAAATCGCCTCTTGAAGCCATCCAAGGACATGATGACAATTTGGTCTGGGGGCACAAAATCACAATCGGGCAATGTAACTAAGTTGTGTAAGCTTCGGAATGTGTGTGTGACAAATTCCCATATGAACACGGTGCAAAAAATCACCCGACACAATGGCTTTGAAAGTTGACCCCTTGTGCCATATTTGCATTGTGCCTCACTGAGCAAAACCCTGGTTCTGGATATCCTCTAACAAACACTTTTTCTGGGTGACAAAATCAGAGGAAAGGGGTCCCCCTAGCTGGATTATGGTGTCAGGAGTCCAACAGAAATGGCGTTTCGTTGACCCGATGCATGGTTTGGTTTCTATGGTGAGTTGTAACTCACCTCCTGAAGCCACTCAGGGACACAATGAAAATTTGGTCTGGGGGCACAAAATCACAACTGGGCGACGTAACTAAGTTTCGTAAGCTCCGTGTTAGAGTCCTATATTTCATAGCATCAAATGGAGATTGAGTATTTTCTTTCAATGATTTCATATTGTAAATAATATGGATTCTGCAAATGATTTCCCCAAAAAAGAAAAGAAAAAGATAAGAAATAATGAAAATGAAAAGAGGGTATAAAAGAAAAGAAAAGAAAAACAAAAAGGAACAAATATTAGAGTGTAAAAGGTTAGAAAGAAAAATATTTGGCTTATGTTTCATGTCACATGCTTTTAACCAAAGTAAAAAACGAGAAGACAACTTGTCGTGTATTGGGTAATTACCAAGAAGATCTCACCCAATGGTAACATCACACCTCCTTATCGACGAATCATATTCGCTTTCTCCCCCCTAGACCTACCTACCTTTATTGACGGAGGGGGTGGGGGGG
>ML781547.1:192924-231189 GCA_009831015.1 Picea engelmannii | reverse complement strand
TAACGTGGAATTCCCTTGTCGTTTTGGACCCCCCCTCTGATTACCACATACCTCCCACCCCCCCTCTGAAATCAGCTAACTCGCTCTCGTTACCGCTCACCTTTCCCGCCTTTACTCCTTCTATCCCTTCATTACACCTTTCCTATCTTCTAGACATTACACTTCCCCAATTACCATTAGAAATCCCTTAATGGTCCCACACCCCTAATGGATATCCCTGAGAAGTATAAAAACTCAACATTACACCATTTTGCTGCATGTGATTAAATTAAAGACTAAACAAGACGATCAAAGATAAAATGTCGAAATGCAATCACCATCACCTGCTATCAACTGTCACCATTTTCCCAGTAATTACAACACTGTTAACCTATCCTACTGTTAATTTTCTATAATGTCTCCTAAAGGAAAGACTGTTGAAATCTATGAAAAACCAATGGTTCCCCCTCTAATTGATCTTGACCACATCCTCCTGGAAGACAAAGATTACAAAGTTGTACAACCCAAGTGTGAATTCGATTTATTCGAATTACACTGCTGGATAAAAGATAATTTCCTTGACCAGAGTAATGAAATTCGACTTTGGGAATCCAATTTACCCCTCTACATGTTTCCTCAAACCTACCATTTCCCTTAATTCATCCTAAAGTGCCAAGCCAGTTATCTACCAAACCAAAGAGCCATTGTATCCCACAATGGTGAAGTTATGTTTACAATTACCCCTGAGACCATCAAAAAAATGCTCCAGATCCCTTAGAATGACTCCACCACCCCTTTATCTGTTGAATCCCTCAACGAATTATATCAGAAATGAACTTTTCCCCAGAGATCCCGAATTTTTGAAATTTTCCTCCTTGAAGATGCCCAACTGCCTAAGAAAAATACACCATACCCCTCTTCTATTTTTCCAAAGAAGGATAATTAGATTGTCTCCATGCTCTCATGTCTATTAGGATACTATTTTGATGAATGGGTAGATTAACCTATTTTAGGTTTTCTATCCATTTACTCTACAGAAGAAAATGTTTGTATGAATTTTAATTTCAGTCAATTCTTGGTTGACAACATTCATGAACAATTCCTTAAGTTTCAAACTGAAGTAATGTTCAAGTATGCTTCCATTTTGGTTTATATGTTCATATTCTAGCAAGTAGACATGTTTCCATTTGCACTCCATAAGCTAAATGAACAAGGAAGCCCACACTCAATCATATTTTGGACTTCATTGGTGAGAAAGAACTCAATGGAGTACAGTTTCAGAGATTTTATTGATCAATTCATTTATCCAGCTACTTGTTTACTGAGAAAAAGTACATAACCCAGGGTTAGTGAGGAAATTCAAAAGGTTTTGCATCTAAATGAGCAGGCCAAGACATGTGACTAGTATTTATACTATAATTACATAGAAATAAGGGTGCATGGATGTGATTTTCCACCATACATGTTGCCTAAATACCTCCCAATGAGGATTTTTTCATTAGAATACATAAGAAAGATGATTAATTCAGATGAAATCCACTTTGTAGCAGCCAAGAAGAAATCTCAGTTCAGAATTAAAACTCAAATAGGACTGTTTATTTGCAACAACAAAGTAGTAGGTGAAGAAGCATACATCCTCTTAAAACATATGAAGTTTCCTCTAATATTTACTTGGTCATATGAACCATTCAACATTATTTTTGAGTTAAGGATAAAACAAAAGACCACTCCCTATGTGCATACACAAAGGACAGAGATTGAAAATCACATGAACCAGGATGAGTGGGAAGAGAACACTTTGCAATAAGAAGAAGAACACCTTATGTATATGACCACTTCACAGACCATCAGACCTTAGAGACAAGTAGAGAAAATATCAAGGAATGAAGACTCTCCTTCAGTCAAAAAGGTCTCAGCAAATGAATTTCAAATCGATAGGAAGAAGACTAAAATCAATCCTAAAGCAAGTTGTCTTAAAGAGGGAGAAGTGCAACCTACAATAGTATTAAGAGGACCACATTCTTCAAAACAATCAACGAATTTGTTTACAGAATATCCATCATCATCAACTTCAGAAAGGAATCCCGACACAACTCTAATATCTGAATTAACCCATGGAGAAAAGGAGTCAAGTATTTTTTAGAAGTATAAGGAGATTAAGCAAAATAATGAAATTCTCAAAAGCAACACTTATACTCAATTTTGGAAACAAACTTCTATTGCTCAACACATACTTTTGTCAGCTTTTGACACAGAGAAGGGAAGAATGAAATTGACATTCTTACAGGCATAGGTCCCTTATCCAAAGACAACAACTAATTACAAGAAGACTTCATTTGAATTTGATACAAAGGATATCCATCCTATTAACAAGATGGATATGCACAGACAGACAAAGGAGATGATTTATTCAACAATGACAAACACTGCAATAACAACTTCCAAATTACAGGTAACACTGACCAATATCCAGTATCAATTGAAGATTGAAAAGATCTCTTCTTTGGCCAAGGATAATAAAACAAAATCATTAATTAGTACTCAAGATTGGATATGACCCAACTAATGTCAAATTAGTAGAATACTTGATTAAGAAGAAGAATGTTGACATAGCAACACTTAGGAAAAAATTAAAATTACCAGCAATAGAGGATTCATAGCCTAAAGAGGTGGCTGAGACAAAGAGCCAAAAAGAAGAAATGATCAAGTTGTTTATGGAGAAAAATTCACATATTAGGGAAATGGAAGCATAGATGGATAAGATGATCAAGGAAAAAGAGAAGAATTCATAGTTATCCATAGTTCCACTAGATGCAATGCCTCTTACAAAGATAAGACAACAAAAGCTTCTACATCAACATCAACCCCAACACAAACTTTAGATGCCTCAGATAAATTGGTGAAAGATATGGATGACATATCCATACAAAGAGTAGAAATCAAAAGGTTACATGAGCAAGTAAAGTCATTACAGGAACATAAAACAAGGATCGATACTTCTCATCAGGTCGAAGTACAAAAATATCAGAGGCTTAGTCAACGACTACAACAGTTAGGAAAAGAAACAACCATGGCTAATACCTTAGCCCAAGCTAAGGAAAATATATTGATAGACATCAATAAATCCATGACAAAGATTTCACCCTCTATACAGATTATCTTTGAGCAACATGACTTAATTCAAAAAGCTAGAGGAGCCATTGAAAGAATTAAGGAAGAATTGGGAGGAAAGCCAACAGAAGCCACAGATCTCATCAGGTTTCTAAATTCTAAAAATAAACATGAGTTAGAGGAGCTAGAGATAGAGGACATAACTGAAACTATCCTGGAAATAAAAAAGGTTCTAACTAAGAAAAGCCTCATGTTGGAGTTGGAAGAAAAATGGCAGGTTATGGAAATAGGTGTGCAGAGGTTCTTCAACAAATTTGAGGTACTAAACAAGAAAGGGATACCTGGTTTATTAGTGCTAAATGAAAAGTTAATTACCTTGTCTGATTATAACCAGAAGTTAACGACAGTGGAAAAGGATAATTCAAAATTCGCAGGAATACAAGGAAGCATCACTGGGAAAGAATTCTCGGAAACATTGGAGTTTGATTTGAACATTCAACAAAAGATCATTCACATTTTCCTACTTTTTCCAAATACACGGAGGTGGATGAAATTTACAAGAAATTACTCAAATTGTTAATCCCAAGTGAAAACAGGCGGGACAAATTGTGCGAGTTACTTGAGTAAAGATGTGTTCTACTTTTCAGCAACAAGGACCAACAACGCAACAAGAGTCAAAGGACATATCATAAACAACTTCCATCAAAAAAGTGCCAAGAATCCGATCAGATATAAACAGTCCTATATTTTTGTGATTAGAGATAGAGTTAGTTTAGATATTACTAAAATATATCTTGATAAGTTATGACATGATATTTTGTAAATAAATTTATAAATACTTCTCATTTTGAAGTATGAGGGGTTGATTTTTGCATCCAAGAAGGCCATTGTATGATTCAAGTGGATTGATCAGTAATAAAGAAGGCTCTTTCACATGATTCGTGTGTCAAATTGTTGGTGAAGTGAATCTATCTATGTTTATGTTTTACTTTCTCTGTTTATATTTCTTATGTGTTTCTAATCTGAATTATTCAAGAGAAGGCTGAAGAACATAATTTATATTAATATACTCTACTTATGGCTTTGAATAATTTCTATGTTTTAAACTGAAATTAAGTAAATGAATTCTTAATTTCTCTTTTACTTAATGGAATTTCTTTCACTTCTTCTTATTCACTTCACCCAAATTTACAAGATCCAATTAGTTTAACTACCTTGCCCTATGAATAAAATTTATAAAAACTGAAACAAATCCCTATTTTTAGAGACAGACTCCATAGCCCAATGGTAATTTAAGAATTTAATCAACCAAAAAATTCAAATCAAACAAACAAACCCTGAACTATCATAACTAGCCTAATATTTTAATCCAAACTAATCTAAATCTTACAGAGAGATCCCTCTCTGAAGCTGGTAGGGATAGATCCCAGCTTCCAAAGTGGTTTTTTGGTTACCTCTGTCATTTCTTCTACAACCTATAGAAATAACAGAGTGATAAAACTCTAGAAGGTGTGTATGACCAACACCCACATGACCACGGTGCCCACAATCATCCTACATAGAGACTTTGAAAGTTGACCCCTTGTGCCAGATTTCAAAGCCCCTGTGTCGGATTTGCATTGTGCCTCACTGAGCTAAACCCTAGTTATGGATATCCTCTAAAAAACACTTTTTTGGGTGACGAAATCACAAGAGAGAGGTCCCCCTAGTTGGAATCCGGTGCCAGGAGTCAAACAGAACTGGCGTTTCCTTGATCTGAGGCACAGTTTGGGTGCTATGGCGAGTTGCAACTCGCCTACTGAAGCCATTTAGGGACATAATGACAATTTGGTCCGGGGGCACAAAATCACAATCGGGCGACGTAACTGAGTTTCGTAAGCTCCATAAAGTGTGTATGACCAACACCCACATGACCACGGTGTCCACAATCGCCCGACACAGGGGCTTTGAAAGTTGACCCCCTGTGTTGGATTTACATTGTGCCTCACTGAGCTAAACCCTAGTTTCAGATATCCTCTAACAAGGAATTTTCTGGGAAGCGAAATAAGAGGAGAGGGGTCCCCCTAGCTGGAATATGTTGCTAGGAGTCCAATAGAACTGGATTTTCATCTATCCGAGGCATGATTTGGGTGCTATGGTGAGTTGCAACTCGCCTCCTGAAGCCATTCAGTGACACAATGACAATTTGGTTTGGGGGCACAAAATCACAACTGGGAGACATAAACGAGTTCTATAAGCTCTGAAAGGTGTGTATGACCAATGCCCACATGACCACAATTTCCCCACACAGGGGCTTTGAAAGTTGACCCCTGTGTCAGATTTGCATGGTGCCTCACTGAGCTAAACCCTATTTCTGAAGATCCTCTAACAAACACTTTTCTGGGCAACAAAATCATAGGAGAGGGGTTCCCATAGCTGGAATCTGGTGTCAGGAGTAAAAAATAATTGGCGTTTCATCGATCCGATGCACAGTTTGGGTGCTATGGCGAGTTGCAACTCGCCTCCTGAAGCCATCCAGGGACACAATGACAATTTGGTCTAGGGGCACAAAATCACAACCGAGTGACATAACTGAGTTTCGTAAGCTCTGAAAGGTGTGTATGACCAACTCCCACACGACCACAGTGCCCAAAATCACCCAACACAGGGGCTTTGAAAGTTGACCCCCTGTGTCAGATTTGCATTGTGCCTCACTGAGCTAACCTTAGTTCCAAATATCCTCTAACAAACAATTTTCTAGGGTGACAAAATCACAGGAGAGGGGTCCCCCTAGCTAGAATCTAGTGCCAAAAGTCCAACAAAAATGGCATTTTGTCGATCCGAGGCACGCTTTGGTTGCTATGGCGGGTTGCAAATCGCATACTAAAGCCATTTAGGGGCACAATGAAAATTTGGTCGAGGGGCACAAAATCACAACCGGGTGATGTAACTGAGTTTCATAAGCTCCATAAGGTGTGTATGATCAACTCCCACATGAACACGGTGCCCACAATCGCCCGACACATGGGATTTGAAAGTTTACCCCCTGTGTCAGATTTACATTGTGCCCCACTGATCTAAACCCTAGTTTCAGAGATCATCTAACAAAAACTTTTATGGGCGACAAAATCAGAGGAGCGGGGTCCCCCTAGCTGGAATCCAATGCTAGGAGTCCAACAAAACTGGCGTTTCACCGATATGAGGTACAATGTAATTGGAAACATGCCTCCTTTTAGATGAGGAGAAGGGAGTTAAAATCATGATGAGGTACATGATAATGATGAGGATGAATATGAATTTTCTAATACATGAGAAATCTAAACCTAACAACAGGTCTTTCCCATGATCCAAACCATGGGTTTCAAGAACATCAAAGATATGGGAAAATATGAACAAGGCCCATCTGAGCTACCAATTATTGATAAAAGACCTAAAGGCCTATGGATGAGATCCACTCCAAAATACACCATTTGCTTAAAATGGAGAGCTACATTCTATCTTTACCCCACCAACAAATAATAAGGATGAATGTGAGAATATGATAGGGGATTTGAGTTAGAAGACTCTAGTCCTTGTTATTATCAAGCCATTCCAACCCCATTAGGAGCAATATGCTCATGAAGGGAAACGAGGATCAATACAAACATTTATGTTATTTGACCATGCCATTCTTCTAAGACTCTATGAGAGAAAGAGAGAAAAGGGGCCAATTTTTTTTTGTATAGTTGCACTAAATCCTTATGACTCAAGCTACACATAAATAAACAACTCAACACAAGAAATTCAAATTTACATATTAACATAACAATATCCAACTAAGTTATTGAAAGTCAACTAATGATACCTTATTCTCCATCCAGATAAACAAAATTGAACCACTTTTTTTCCTGTATCATCTCGAATTTGTATTGTGATGGATAATGGCCATATTGTTGCTCTTGTCAAAACATGGCAGATGGACTAGTTAAAGTAATTAATATGCAATCATTTACTTTTTTGTACAAAATTTTAAAAATATATCATTTTAGATATTCCCAGGACTTACAAACTTACTTATTGAGGCTTCTAATCCTGTTTGGCCACTATGATGTGTGGCACGAAATTTGGCAAGCCTGGCCTTTGAGGCCTTGTCCTGAAACATACACTAATTCAATTTAGATTATTCACCAGTAAAATATAAAAATCGTTTAATGAATTTGAAATAATCTAGTGTCAAAAATTCAAATACATGTATGCTCTCCTCACCGGACTTCCTTCGTGCATCCACTCTATCATATTCCTTCACGAGCTCTTTCCATACTTTCACACTTACATCAATTGGCCTTCTTTTTTTCCTTAGCTTGGGAGGAATTCCTTTTATCTTTTTCATTTGGTTTCAACGAAATCTCTTTCAATTTTGAGTCATTTGTTTTTTTATCTGCTTTACTAACCAACCTGTCCCAAATTCAGTATCCATGTCATTGATGACTGCTTTTTGAAGGTGCAAGGGTATCTTCGAGAATGGAAGATGTAGATTCCCTTTGAAGCATTTAAGGAATTGTTACTTCAATCTATGCATGAACACTTTCCCGTCATCTGTCATTTTGATATTCCCGGAAACAACATCATATTCTACCTTGGTTTCGTATGTACCAATGCAAGATACATAACATGTACTAGTGGTGGAAGAAATATGTGACCCAGGAGTGGTTGGTACATTGGACATCTCTATTCCATGTTCCACATTCTTAGAGGTTATTGAGATTGAATTTCTCCTTGATATTTTGCATGATCCAGGAATTGATGGGGAATTAATCGATTCTCTTTGAGAGGGTTGGTTTGGTTGAATTGTTTCGGTGCCTTTAGTAGATAGTTATACCACATATTTGGAAAGCATGGACAAGTCCATACCTTATAGTTTCTTCACCGCTTCTACCCCCAATATAGAAGCCATTTCCTCTTTCAGTTTCTCTGGGTCATGTCCCTATATATGTACAATAAATTTATTATTTTAAATTTAAAAATAAAAACAATAAACCCTATATATACAGAGGAAACTTCTTCTTTTATAATTTTGAAATAACAAACTAAAAAATACAATTCAAACAAGCAATGGAAACATGCAAAAATCTATAAATTGAGTATGAAATACCTCATTATGGAAAGAATCATATCCCTTTGCTTGTTTCCCTCTACTGCTTGACATTTTTTGACATCCTAGGGCGAATTGTTTTCCTCTAGACTGTGGAAAATCCCTCTCTTTGCTCTGTATACATTGAAACAACTGGTGGGATTATAGATCACTCAATTGGTTATGTGTCAACTAGATCAATTGGATATAGATCATCTGTGGGTGGTGCTTTCTTACTATTCCTTACTGTTCATCATCTATGGGTGGATATAGATCATCAACGAGCTTTCTTAT
The DNA here is from genome assembly GCA_009831015.1 of Picea engelmannii. Taxonomy (NCBI): domain Eukaryota; kingdom Viridiplantae; phylum Streptophyta; class Pinopsida; order Pinales; family Pinaceae; genus Picea; species Picea engelmannii. Next base: position 222,716 of record ML781547.1, on the reverse strand, counting down.
TGTTCCTTTGCATCGATAAACTGCCTTTGTCTCTATGGGTGAGGATTTTCCCATGCTTTCTCTTGCCTTATTATTGTTCCTTTGCTTTGATCAACTACCTCTTTTTCTGTGGGTGAGGATCTTCCCACACTTTCCCCTGCATTTTATCTGGGTGGCTGTTTTGGGTATGAGATTTGGGTGCGCGCGAGATATAAAATTGTGACTGGAGTATCATGAAGGGTGCGCACGAGATCTAAAATTGTGACTGGAGTATCATGAATGCACAAAATATTTCTTTTGGGTGCGCGGGCTCTGTTATTTTTGTTTTCATTTTGGGTGCACAAGATCTATTATTTTTTTAATTTCGTGTTATCCAAATTTCATGCTCTATTATTTTCGTTTTCGCTTTAGGTTCGCGGGCTTTATTATTTTTTTAATTTTGTGTTATCCAAATTTTGTGTTATCTGAATAATGAATTTCATTTTCCTTTATTCTTCGGATATAAATTGGGCGCCATTAGCGTCGGATTTAGCACCACAAGTTGATTGCATTTTTTTTGCATCGGACGATGCTAAATCCGATGCTAATGGCACCTAATTTAGAGCCGAATAGTAAATGAAAATGAAAATAAATAATAGACTAGAATCTTTGTAAACCATATAATCAATTGGGGATTTGTAAACCATATAATAAATTGGGATTCAAGATCAATGCTCATCACATTCATACTTAGTAATTAAGTGAATTGAGCATAGAATGACAAGCAAATGTCACAATAACCTCAATGATTATTAAAATACACAAATGTTTCATATGAAGGTCTAGTTGTAGGGAAAAAATATTAAATGTTTATATAGAATGGGATAAATAAAATACAATATAGAGGCCCATAATTACCCCCTAGCTAGAGGTTTTGCATGCCCATGTGCAACAAAACAGTCCCTCAAAATTTGATCCTTGCCTTGCTCAATCCTCCTACTCTAATTATTGATCCCTGTATGTTATCTACCTAAAGTCATAAGCTACAATTTGGGTAACTCCATCCCTTCTATGATATCCTACCCTTAGCTCTATGTCACCCCATCTATCTTTCTCTTCTTCTTCATCCATCTCCATCATAGACTACCAGGAAGGAATGGATTGATGGAGGAGTAATGGATATTTGAATGTAAGTCCTATCCAATTAAGCTTCATTATCTTGAGGGTATCAATGTATAGGCCGACCTTGAAGAAAGAAAATTTCAAAATAGATGGAAAGTGAGGCTCCATATTTATTAAGGTAAGTGGAAACTCCTCCCACTTGTTTTGGAAAAGTTTCACCGATTTATCTTTTGAGTTCTTCACCATGACTTCACAATGTGTAATTCCCCCCTTTGACTTCTCCTTAAGCATGCTCACTAAATCTATGTTAGAATTCAACCTTGCATGGTTTTTGAGTATTTCTTTAGGCTTAGTGGTTTTATACATCACCTAAAGGATGTTATTCAACTATTTATTCTTGTATCTTTGTACCTCGACAACCCTTTTCTCCTCATTTTTTACCTAGGATAAAAATGCCTTGATTTGGATATTCCCCAACGTTACAGCCCTAAATTTCTCTACACATGCATACATGGCCTTGGCCTTATTACTTGCAGTTTTTGCCAAAGCACTGCTGACTAGCTCTTCTTAAAAAAACATTTTTTAGAAGATGTACACGCCCTGCACCATTACTGCCTGCATACATACACTTGTTTCACCACTATAGCTCGCGTACATATGCATGTTGCACCATTACAACCCATGTATACTTGCAAAAGTTGCAAGGAATTCGTTGAAATTGATGGGCTGTTGGAGGTTTCCCAAATAATCCACCTGCTATAGCCTGTCACCCAACCAAATAACCATACTTTTGGCATATAAAAGGAGGTGTTGGGGTCTCATTTCATACCTAAGCATAAGAACAGTGAAACTCTGCCCGATTTCACTTCCCCTCCTTGCCCAAGATATTGTTTCCTTTTGTGAGAAATTGCCTCAACATTCCCTCATTAGCCCCTTCTTCCTCCATTTAACCCATTCACTTCCCTAGAAGAGATAAAAATGTTGAGAGGAGAAGTTCATACAAGGTGCACTTGGATATTGGTGAAGAGAAGCTCGGACTAGCTTCGCGTAATGATAGCCGACTTAGATTGTAAAGGTATAATCTTCGTGTTATTAATAAAAGAATTACATTTTCCTGTCCTAAATGATGGTGTCTTGAATACTTTTATTGGTTTATGCTTGACATTCTAACTTCTAAAATTAACTTTTATATGGAGTAGCATGCTTGTCGTTCTTAGTTTGTCAATCTTTGAATGCAGGTCAACCCTAGGAGGAGACATGCAATCAGTGGAACTTCCAAGCATGAGGAGGTCATCACCAAACATGGGATTAGAGGTATAGTTACCCGATCTCGTTTCTATTTGCTTTATTTGTATGAGTTTTGGTATGTTTGGGGTAGTATAGATAATTAATTAGATTTTAGACGGTTAATTGATTTGCCTACATTCTGAACCCTGGTTTAGTTAAAGGGTGGGTTTTCCCGCTAGCAGAACTGGCACCCACACTAGGGAAGCCTCTAGGGTTTTTAGGGGATTTTGGGTTGTTTGATTGGTTTGTTTTCCTTTTAGGTTTTTGTCGAGTTTTTTGAGTTTGTCAAGGGATTCTGGTCACCTTCAGGTGTCATACCAATTCTCCCTTCCCTGTAAGTCTGTCTGATATTTTTTTTTTTTGGAAAGATACAGAGGTGTACGCGCCTTGCCTTGAGTCATCTCGTGTACATATGCGCTTTTCTCAATAAACATACCGCGTACATACACAGGTTGCTGATGCAACAACCTACGTCTCTGTTTCAAGAATCTTTTTTGAAAAAGAGGGAGTTTTCCTCTTTCCTGATTGAATTTCACACTTCTCAGGGTTTTCTTGGATCATTCTGGAGTCTCTGTTTTATAGCCATAGCTTGGGTTAGAGTTCAGTTTACTTGTCTTCATGATTTTCTTGTGTTTACTTTCGAAATGGTTTTAAGAAAGCTTGTGAATTATAGGTCTGTCTTCTTGGTTTCTTGAGTGATTCCCTGCAATCTGCAATGGGATAAAGATCTGTTTCAGTCTTGTTTTAGTGTTCCTTTTACCCATTTCACTTTCTTTGAAAAAAGAAAAATATTTATTTTAGTTTTTCTCTTTAAGGCAATTTAAAAAAAAAAGAAGATTTTATTTTCAGTTTGGTAAAGTAGTTAGAGTTTGTTATTTGCTAAAAAGGAAAATGACTCTGTTTTTTAAGTTCTCGTGTTATTGAAACATAAGTAGCTTGTAGTCAAGAGAAAATAAGTTTTAGGTTTTCCTTTCAAGATATCGAAAAAGATAGCTAAAGAAAAGTTGGTTACAAAGAGTTAGTTGTAAAACGTTTCTTTTTTTACTAGAAGTAATTTTGCTTTCAAGTATCGTATTTTTCTCCTCTTTTTCGTTTCTTATAACATCACTAGTTTCACTACAATATCCCATGAGTAAATCAAGCCACTAAAAAGAATGCATAATCTAAAATTAACTAGACTTTTTATGTTTGTAGGGTCAACCAACTAGTTTAGGGTTAGGGCCTTGAATTAGGTTGGAGAGGAAACTCTTCAAGGCCATTAAACAAACATTGGAGTCAGAGTTAGGGAGTGTTTAAGTCCAGCGTCGTAAAAGTTATCTGGGATCCCCCTCTAACACAGTGGATAAACACGAGTTTGTGTGAGGAAAGGCAGTAGAGATAACCCCTCCAAAGCCATACTAAACGTAGTGGGGAACGCATATTGAGGATCTGTCTTGGGAGTACTACCGACTGCATTTTCCTATAGAGATTCATGGACCTCAAATTCATTCGAGATCCTCTATTGTCTTCCGGACCACTTGCTTTCGATACCCTTGATAGGTTTCGGACTTGTTATCCTGCTCATTGCGATCTGCCCGACTGCCGACTATACCCACCTGGTGACTGACTACGAGATGGAAACTTAGTTGCCCATTTTATAGGGACTTACATTGGTGACTGCAGGGGTATACCGCGGTACCTAGAGCAGACATCGGGTCACGCTTCGCAGAGTATACCAAGAGGGTTCTTTCGTGTTCGAGTTGCACTTGCACTGGTTAGTTTCTATAGTGTTGGCTAGTGTAACTGTTCTTCCTACTAGATAGTTGATTTCTTGATTTGTCTTATAGGAATTTTTCTAGTGTGTTCTAGGTGTTTAAACGCTATTTAATCCTTACTATGTTGATTGATATTTTTACAAAGAGGAATATCAAGAGCTTCGTCGGTCGCGAAGGCTTCAGGGAATGTCGTCGATTACATTGGATCCACCTCTGCCACCATTACAATGAAGACTTTACCAACAAGGGTTTTTCAAAGCGACTGAGCCACAAGAAATTGTACCTAAGCCTGCTCCGCGAGGAGACTATTCGACTTCGGAAGAACCTACTATTTCTGACCTTGGGGCGGAAGCTCTTGGGCCAACCAATCCTCCGATCACTGACTTGTCAGCACCGATATTAGTACAAGTTTTCCATCCTAAGGTGACACCTTCCAAGCACCGATTAGTTTTACAAAAAACCATGGAAGCAAATGCTACTACTTTGTCTGGGGGTCCTCATACTCTCATTTCGGCTACTACCATAGGAGGAATATTGCCTCCTATCCCACCTTCGCCAGTCCGAACCATAGTGGTCTCAACTCCCTCTACCTTGAGCAATGGTATGATTCGGTCATTGGCAACGACCACTACTCTGTTTACACAGAGTACTCATTCCTTACCATATGGGATGCCCAACTTCGATTCAAACTCGGTCCTTACCTACTCTACCTTACAGACCATGGGTTTGGGGGAAGGGAGCTCAAACACTCTCGTGCAAGGGTCTATTGGGGTCACTTGAGTCTCCTTTAATGTTATCCATTATGGTGGGGGTCATATACCTCCTCCGTCTCCCTCTCTCGATAATTCTTTCCAACAACCTATCGGGATGAGTGTTAATTACATCTTGTCTAGGGCAAGAATTTTAGGACCTTCGTCTTACACTACACCGGTGGGATCAATGTCGTTCTCTTTGTTCGACACGTTTGGGAAAAATGCTTTGTCTTCAGCTGCCATATTGGCTGGGGGAAACCCCAGTTTTGGGAAACAGAACCCCGTGCAAGGTACTATTCCTACACAGGGAGCGACTACAAGAGTTTTATGTTCTCATGGGCTTTGGAATCCCTGGCAGGGATCGATTCCCTCACAAGGGTTGTCGGTCAGGGGAAACCCCTTCCATGGTCAATGGAAATCCATGCAAGGTTCAGTTCCTATGCCCGTCGGATCGGCTGGGGGAAACCCCTTCCAAAATCCTTGGAACACAACGTAGGGACAAATCCCCGCCAAAGCCATGTCGTCTAATTACGGGAGTCAACCAATGATATCCCATCAAATGCAGTTTTTATACGTTGGTCAAGGCCATGATTTTTACCAGAACCCTGGCCAACAGTTCAAATTTTCCTGGCAACCTAGTGCCAGTCAAACTCCAGGACCCCTTTTTCTTGTACATAGTAATCAACCCAAACTACCATTTCTGGCGACGTTGCATTTTCTAGACTTGTCTAGGTTTCTCAACGATCCAATTTTTCATGATCCATGTTGGCCCCCTATGCTGACTAAGTTTCCCTCGGATATTACAAATTTCGAAGGTAAGCTTGGAAAAGACCTAGGTGATCACGTGACAAATTTTCACTTATGGTGCTCATCAAACTCACTGCGAGACGACTCCGTCTAGTCACACCTTTTTCAACGCACTCTTATCGGGGGTGACACAAAATGTTACATTGAGCTCGACTGCTCGAGGTATTCTTACTTTAACGACTTGGCGATGATATTCTTGAACCATTTCCAGTTACCCGTGAGATACAATGTCGACACTAAATTGCTGGCCAACTTTGAGAAGAATAAGGTTGACCATATCTCTGATCACATCCGATAATGGCATCGTCAGAAGAGATTGATTAAGGTATAGGTCCCTCCGGATTTCTTGCTGGAATGGTTCTTGAAGTATTTGGTATCCGTTGTATCCAAGGATGTAGCGACTTCAAGAGTGTTTTCAGAGGAGGAGGCGATAATGAGAGCACAACAACTTGAACTGATCTACTCTTAGTCTGACATACTCTATGATATTTTTTCAGATGCGCCACCATCCATCCTCGACAAGGCCAAGCATAATTATGGACCCCATGCCTATGGTATTGTGGGCTCAACACAAGGAAAGTCAGTTGATCTGTTGTCAAATCAATTGCAAAAATTGTCAATAAAATAGACTTCGACCATCCATACCTCGAGTTCGGTTATTCCCCCTACCCAAATGTTGGACATACACAATGTACAGTTGATGGACCCAAAGGCCAACCAACAACCTGTAGGAAAGAAGAAACAATAGAAAAAGAAGGGTAAAGGGGACAAAAAGGCTGCATACAATGTTGTTGGGGGGAAAATGGAGAAGAGGAAGTCGAAGTATCCGTGTAAAATTTGCACGAAAGACTACCTGACTCATCTATGCCCTCGACTTGCAGAAGCCTAGAAGCTATTAGCGCAACAACAACCTGATGTGATAAAAAACCCATTTCCATATGGGCAAAACATGGCTCAAGCTTCAACATCTTTGAGCATGGAAGGGGGCAGTTAGGGACCCCACATGACTACAAACCCGACCGCAAATGTTTTCATGATGAAAGTCGAGGCTAATATAATGACCAGGGCTCGCAATTACAGAATGTTGGAATTTTTCAAAAAGGGCAAAGAAGTGACAAACCCACCGACTCCTCTCCAGATTGAGAATACAATGGAAAAAACAATGACACACATCCCAAAATGTATGTTCAAGAAAGATTCTCATAATCCAAACATGAGGGATGCCCATAACTACTCAGTTGTGGAAGATTTGGCACAAACCCCTTACGCGATGTCTGCTTTTGAATTCCTCCAAAGTTTCCCTTCATAGAGAAAGGCTTTGTTATCTGCCTTGGGATCTTGATCCAACCGACTTGAAACCTTGTCTGCCCTACCATGTTGTGTTTCAGATAGTAGTGGCTTACACCATGAAATCGTTTACTCGGAACATTTTCCATATGGTGGTTGAAAAGGGTGCCTCGACTTGTGTGATGTTGCTGGCGTGTTGGAAGGCCATTAGCCAACCTAGTTTGTCTCCTTCGCCTACGTTTCTTACGGCGTTCGATGGTTGGTCGTTCATACCACATGGAAACATTCCTTCTTTCCCCGTGCAGTTAGGAGGAAAGACCACGTGCGTCGAATTTGAAGTGGTAGATAAACCTCTCGACTACAACCTTTTGTTAGGGAGGAGTTGGACTTATGAAATGCATGCAGTGGTTGCTACATTTTTTCATCTCTTGTTGTTTCCACACGAGGGTCAGGTCGTGACCATTGACCATTTGTCTCTTTCTCTTCCTAACCCTTCATGGGGGCATCCACGATCTCAATGATCGATAATCCTCAACCCGACATTATTAATTTAGGGGTTGGTTTGTGTCCATCATTGATGGGTACTTTTGATTACCTGCCACCTTCTGGTGATGTCAAGCTTATATCAGTTGTCCCTGACCAACCTAGGGCTGAAATATTTCAAGTGTTGTCATTTCGAACAACTTACTTTCACAATCCGTGGACTCTTCCTTCCCCATCGGCTTCCATGGAAGGGACAAGGCATTCTGGAATGGCCATGCCCTTGTCCGTGACTGAAGTTGTGTACATCATTGTCCACCAAGCTTCGACCGACCCCGATCCAACTCCCGCACAAGAGTTAGATCCAGTTATTGATCCTATTTGGGCTCAAGTGTCTCTTGCCACTATAGATCCTTTAGACCTGGTCTTTCCCTCTGATGAGGCGATTATCGAGGCATTGACTGGTCTAGATAGACCCTGGGATGATCTCCATCATAGATCTTACTTCCTCTTGGAGTTAAGGAGAATAGAGGCAAGAGAATTTGTTTTGACTGTGAATGGAGATAGGTTTTGTCCTATTAATCCTCTAGTTATGCACATAGTTTACGCCGAGGGTAATGTGGCAAGTATCGCTGAAATGATTCCCATAGATATCTCTAGAACCCTTAGCGTCGTGTAGAATGTTTTCATTGGAGTAGACTGCTCCCCCAAAGAGATTCGAATTTATACTAAGTTATTTAAGGAATCTTGCGACGTTATTTCCTGGTCTTACGAGGAAATGCTAGACACAGATCCAATAATCGTTGAATATGAAATAACAACTTATCTTGATGCTAAGCCAGTCCGACAAAAGCTTCGTCTGGTAAATCCTTAGAAAGAAGCAGTAATTAAGAATGAAGTGGAGAAACTGCTTAAGGTTGGTTTCATCTACCCCGTACAGTTTACAGAATGGGTGTCAAACCCCGTTCTGGTTAACAAGAAACAAGGTACGATTCGCGTGTGCATGGAATTCTGTGACTTGAACGGGCCTGTTCGAAAGATAATTTTCCCACCCCATTCATCGATCAAATTTTCGATGAATGTGCAGGTTGCGAGGTATTTTCGTTCGTGGATGGTTTTTCGAGATATAACCAGATTCATATCAAACCCAAGGGCCATCATAAAACAACTTTTTTTTGTCCTTGGGGCACATTTGCATATCGTAAGATGCCTTTTGGCCTGAAGAATGATAGAGCCACTTTTCAGCGGGCCATGCCGTTTTCTTTCCACAATCTTAGACATATAGTCGAGGCATATCTTGATGATCTAGCATCACGCTCTCGCAAGAGATTTGATCATTCTGCACACCTCAGACTAATCTTCGAATGATGTCGCTACTATCGGATTCGCTTGAATCCTAACAAGTGCTGGTTTTGTGTGACGTCGGTTCATCTCTTAGGTTTCATTGTTTCAACAACATGGATCATGTTCGATCCTCTCAAGGTTGAGGCGATAGTTCAATTGCCTCCCTCATGCACAATACCTCAACTTCAGAGCTTACAGAGGAAAGAAAAATTTCTTTGGAGTTTTGTCACAAATTACGCTGAGATCACTAAAGGGTTTATGCGTCTGTTAAAAAAGGGAGTTCCATTCTGTTGGGACAAAGCTGCTCAACGCTATTTTGAAGCGTTTAAATGTGCCCTTACATCTTCCCCTTTGCTCCGGCCTCTCGCTTATAAAAAATATTTCTTGTTGTACTTGGTTGTTGTAGAGTCAACCATCGACATGGTCTTGGTTCAAGAGGATGATCTGCTTGAAGAACATGTTATTTTTTACTTGAGCCGGGGCCTGGTTGGCCGAAACTCAACTATTCTCACATTGAGAAGCTTTCTTTGGCAACAATGCATGTTGTCCAGTGGTTCCGTCATTACATTTTTCTTCGCAAGACCAACTTCATTGTTGTTATGAACCCTTTTCAATATGTGTTAACACGACGAGTCATTGGCAGAAAAATCAGTATATGGATTGTCATCCTCCAGGAGTTTGACTTGGATTTTGTTTCTACGAAATCCAAAAAGTCATTGGTCTTTGCCAAACTTATTTCGGAGCTTCCAATCGAATCTAGTAATATCACACTCGAAGAATTACCTATCCAAGGAGATATTTTTCTTATCGCATCTTCGGACCCTGGTATGGAGATATACTAGTCTATCTCCATATTTTGAAGTGCCCCACTTCTGCTTCCTATGACAAGCGTCGACGAATTCACCATCAGGCATGAAACTATCTCATACTCAATGATACTTTGTATCATCGAGGTGTAGATTGGATTCTTCGTCGGTGCCTTATCCAAGAAGAAGAAGAGCTCGTTCTGAACGGCTTCCACACTGGAGAATGTGGTGGTCATTTTTCTGGGTTGGAAACAACCCAAAAGATTCTATGTGCCGGTTACTTTTGGCCTACATTAATCAAGGATTGCGTTGAAGCGGTCAAGAAGTGCCACCCATGTTAGATATTCTCTCGGAAGATGCGGGCACATCCTGCTCCCATGTTTCCTATCATTGTTGTTGGTCCCTTCACCAAGTGGGGGATTGACTTTACTACATGTCACTCGGATTTATCCAGGGGGCATCGTTACATCATCGTAGCGGTAGACTACTTCACAAAGTGGGTCAAGGCTATGCCAACGTTTAACAATGATGGATAAAAAACAACTCTTTTAATTTTTAACCAGATAGTAGCAAGGTTTGGCATCTCGAAGGAGATTTTCAGTGACCATGGTAGTCACTTCCAAAATAAAATGATGTCTTATTTAACATCAAAGCTTGGGTTAAGGAAAGAAAATTCATCGCCTTACTAGCCACAAGTGAATGGTCAGGTTGAAGCTGTGAATAAGTCTCTCAAGACTATTCTTCAACAGACAATTAATTCTGCCAAGTCAAATTGGCATTTGATGTTGTACTCAAAGTTGTGGGCCTACCGAACGTCTCTGAAGACTGCCACCTGTTTCTCACCTTTTCAACTTGTATACAGGCTGGAAGCAATATTTCCTATTGAGTCCCAAATCTCATATTTAAATTTGGCAGTGAAATTATTGTCGTACACTTCATCGCTTGAGGAACGCCTACTATATCTCGAGCAGCTTGATGAGTAGTGTCGTGATGTAGCCTTGGCCAATGAGGCTGATAAGAAACGAGTCAAGTGTCAGTACGATTGGTCTGTTCATCCTCGGATTTTCTCCGAAGGTGATCTTGTTCTGGTCTATGAACAATACAAAGATCCCCTGGGGAAGGCAAGTTCAAACCCATGTGGTTCAGACCGTTCATTGTGAAAGAGGTCTTAAAGAAGGGCACTTGCCGTCTAGTTGACTTTGAAGGAAATGCCTTGGCGGAGCCTAGAAATGGGCTCTACCTCAAGAAGTATTACTCTTAGGTTGGTTGCCTGGATGACTTCTTATACATATGTATAGTTCTTATACAATTATTATTATTATTATTATTATTATTTTTTTATAGATGTGTAGTTGTTTATGTCTTCTTTTTCACTATGGCAGATGTCAAGTGAATCAGAGGTGTTCTTTGGGTCCGTGGATGACGCTATATGACACACTCAGAGGCTTGCTTCCACAACTTGGGTGATTTTCACACCCAGATGCCAGTTTCTATCTACCAGAGGTATTTGTCTAGGTGACACTACGAATAATGTCGTCGAGTACAACGCACTTATAGAGTTTCTTCGTGATGCCTTGTCGCATGGAATTTCACACCTCTGGGTTTACCTATATGTTCAACTGGTTCTGTCCCAATTAAATGGAGTTTACCACATTTATGATCCTACTTTGCACCAATGATTCCTTAGGGCACGTCTCTTAGAACGTTTCTTTGATTACATTACATATATCCATGTTCCTAGGAGATTTAATCACATGAAAAATACTCTAGCTAATCAATAATTAGATTGGCATGTTGCACACACATAGAAAGAGAAGCACACACATACACATGTACATACATTTGTAAAAATGTGATCCATAAGATAAATAATATGTAAATATATATATATATATATATATATCAAAAAGTGTCACGAGTACATAGGTGGGTGTGAACGCCTCAAAAATAAAGTTCGGTATACATCGTTGGGCTTATGCCCTCAAAAAATGTACAATGCTGCCCTCGGCACATAAAAGTCTAGCCTATCTAAGCTCGGGGCCTATTGTCCCTTCCATAGTGAACGACGACGTTGGATAAATGCTCAAAAATATGGACCCAAGTTCGTGGCACACCTACTACATGAGGCTGCATAGAAGGTGGGAGATCCTCCATCTCGACCATGGGTATTGTACGAGTGAGCATAGTCAGGTTGCGCTCCACCTGTCTCAAAACTCTCTCAGCCTATACGGTTGGAGGTCCCCCTATGGATGATGGTTATTCGGTTGTTGTTGGTCTTGTCTCTGGTCGAGGACGTCGTCGATTCCTCGCGAAGTTTGTCGGGTGCACTAGTCCCATATATGTACATAGAAGATACACTAAAGTTAGTACTCTAATACACACATAAAAATGATATATTTAAAAAAAAAAATTAAAAAATTAAATAACTTTAGCAACATGTTACCTATCTCTCCTTGCTCCTCTTCGGGAGGCATGGGCATGTCCAGGTCCCTGGAAAAGTTGATTCCAACATAGGGGTAGTCCTCTATCGCTGGAATCTATCGTGCCCACTAATAAAAAAATGTGTCATCGAAGGCCTCTATGGTCCTCCCTCCCCTCTGTCTTGGCAACAATGCTTCCCATCTGCACACTACTGGGAAGGAGGCCACATGCCCCGACACAGTCTCTCTAGAACTCAGGCTGGGCACTATCGAAGAAGAAGAATGAGAATAGAATAGTGTTGAACCCGAAGTTTTTGTTTCTGCGTTATCGACACTCTGTCAACTGTCTCTTCATGCATGTAAACATGGTCATATTCTAGTCAAAGATATGAGCCTCTTGACACTGAATAGCATAGTGCATGTGTGCCCAGGTATCCTGGTGAAGAGCCGCAGATCTAGTAATCCTCCCAATGAGTAGAAATATCACTCTTAGAGTAAGAATTGTGATCTTGTGAATAGGCACCTAAGAACCTACCTTCTCAGTACCAACCTCACAATACATATGAATGAAATCCTCGATGTTAAAATGCCCAGGGGGAAATGTCTGCAGATTGACTGGTTCCCCTTTCCTCGAGAGGCCAGTCAGGAAGTATATGTCTTTAGTCATTGGAGTCAACGACTATCCCTCTAGCATGAATGCCTCTGTATCCGGATTCCAATAGTCGACCAGGGTGTTCAATAGCCTGGGTTGTGCCCTCATAAATGGACACTGGAGGAACTTCCATATCCCGCATTGTTTCAATGCGATAATGGCAGCAGGGTCCTCTTCAATCAGTACATCAATGTCCTTTTGTTCCCTCTCCCTCTAATGGACATAAATCATGTTCCATGGAAAATAAAAGGGAGTTAACTCTTTCACTTTAAATTTTTTCCAAGCCTTTGAGGGTGTATGCTGGATGTTTTGGCCTCAGTCACATATGTACGTGGGAAGAGGGATTTCTTTCTGAGTACATACGTAGGTCGTCCTTGGAAATCCTACTTACACGCAGGGCCACTCTTTTTAGAAGAGAGCCCCCTCTTAAAAACAAAAATAAATTCATAAATAAAGAATTGAAATGCAAGAGGGATGCATTGTACTTACTTGGTCTAAGCGGAAGTTCATTTCGTCCACTGAAGATCCCAGAATCAACTTCTATAGAAAAGGGTTTTTTTCTCCTTTTGGTCAATTTTCAAAATGCAATAGTGAAAATGAGCTTTCAGATTCTATTTATAGACTTTTTTGGCCCTTTTTTGCCACTTTTTTGACCCCCTTTGTCATTTTTCCTGGCTTGGTGTTGGTTTTAACCTATTGAACAACTCTGCGCTACTGACCCGGGGTTCATAACTTTCAGGGTACCAACAAAGCCTAAAACTATCGGCCCTTCTAGTGAACCAGAAGGCAACACAACACACAGAATGCACTGCGTAGTCTCACCCGAGATAACTTTTATGGGTGGTTGTAAGACTCAGGTGTTTACAGCCTAGGATTGAGTAGAAGATAGGGGGTCTACGTTCTAAGCCATTACTTATGATTTGTATTACAAATTACTGTTATCTGACCTTCGGGGTTTAATAGCACAACAACAATGAACTAAACAGTATAATAACTCATTCATTCATCGCATTCAACATTTAACTAACAAAAGTAAACAGAGATATGCACACATTCATCACATTACACAGGTATTACCATGGTTCACCCCCCCGGGGATACGTCCACAAAGATTTGGCTCTTGGCTCTCTTATTATGGTAGTTCTATAGTTCCCGCGCCTCATGCTTACAATTATCCTTAGATCAGTAAGATATTTGTGAGGTGTACTAGATCGCACCAGGCTCCTTAGCCTGCGATCTGATCCTCGAGATCTACCTCTCGTTTATCTCACTTGTTACAAGTAGTTCTCTTATCAAAACATTACATAAAACGAGTTCAACTCTACAACAGTAGCAACACTCAACCTTCGCAAAATATCCAAACCTCGCTTTGATACCTGCTTGCCTATATTTATATCTATCGAGCTCTTCAGCTGTTTACACAAAAACTCTTACCAAAAATCCTAAATATACTGTCATTAGGTCTTCCTTCTCCGGATGCATTCACTACTTCCTTCCATCTGTCACCTCCTTCTTGCATGCGTGGGTGCTGTGCTTCTTGTCAGTTGTCGCTTTCCTCCTTCACGCTTTCTTTCCCACGATTTCTCTTCCAGTTGTCATTCTTCTTCTTGCACGCTTCCTTTCCCATTTTGGTCTGCTGCCAACAGGCCCCCAACACTGACATGTGACTCGTCCCGAGTCACCTAATCTTTCTGAGATGCCTTGATCTCCTCAGTGATCATCTGGAACTTTTCCCTTAGCTTTGTTGCTTTTGTCAGTGCCTGTGTGGTATTCTCCTTAATGGTTTCTACTACTTGAATGACCACTTTGTCGCTCAGTAGTCCTGCGCATTCTGCCTGGGTCTACACCATTTGTTCTCTATCCGCTTCTTCTTGTGTGAGTACTTTCGCTACCTGTTCCTGTAACAACTCTATTTGAGCCTGTCGTTCCTACTTCTGTGTCTGCGCAGTGATGAGTTCTACATGCATCTTCTTCAACTCTTGTGTCCCCTTTATGCATTCTGGGATCAGTATGATCTTTTGCTTCTGCTTGAGTTCTTGGATCACTGCATTGATCCTTTCCTCTGCCTTGTCCCAGTGTTGAACCTATGGATCCTCCTCCATTCTTGTCCAAAGTTGCGCTGCTTTGTCAAGCAAGTCAGTTGTTGTGCTAACCTGTTTCTCCATATCCTGTATTTGCATTGTTGTTGCCTACCTCCTTTGCTCCTTTACTACTGGTGGAATCATTGGTGTTAGCTGTTCTCGGAGATCCCTGATCTCCTTCTGGTATTGCGCAATTTCCTGTGCAATCTGTTCGATCTTTTCTGTGGGTGGGAGTTTGTTTCCCTCCGTGGTGTTTGGAAGTTTCACAAAAATTTCTCCCACTCTGCGTTCCAATTCGTTCCTGTGTTCCATCTCCTTCTGATTTTTGGATTTGTCCTACTCGTAATCTTTTTCCAGTGCTTCCTACTGCTTTGTTGCTTTCTGTAGCACGACTAAGTTCTTATGTGCCCGAGACTGCATCTTGTGGTCGAATCTAACATGTAATTTGTGTAGTGCCCTTGACGACATCCATGTCAAGACCAATTGAATGTGGTCCAAATCCTTCAGTGGTGTCTGTCCCATTATTTCATCCATTCACAACATGCTCGATTTTATGTGGATCGTTGCGTTTACATGTGGCATTGGGAGGGTTGGGTATCGTTCTTCGATCTCCACTCTTTCGTTGGTTCATGTTGATGACTGGTCTATGCTTCTACTGCTACTTTCTCTCTGGGATTCTCCAAGTGTCTTGAGGAGCTGTCTTATTTCTTCCAACTCTTTCTGTAGATTATCCCTATGATGTGCTGCGTGGTCAAAGTCTTCCGCCAGACAATCCTGGACCATTTTGGCAATCATTTCTCCATCGTCCTCCATGATCGTCAGGTCTGGTGACGCTCGTTGTGATTTTTATTTCTTGCGCGCACCTGCGGCCTATTCAACCGATCTCTTATTTGCCCCGGGCTCCTGTGCGATGGGGTTTGGGGTGGTCCCCTGCATTCCCTTGGCTTGTTCTGGCTGTTTGTTGGTCTCTTTATGCTCCTTCTGGGTTCCTATCTGCTTCGAACCTTCGCTTGCTGGAGTTGGTTTGTTTTAGCCCATCCTTGGTTTCTTGGGCACTAGTTTCTACGAAGGTTGTGTTTCCGCCTATGTTGCCTCTCCTTTTGCGGGTCCTTTCTATACTTCCCAGGGAATGGATGGGATCTTCCATTCAGTAGGCCATTCACTAATGACCATGTCTATATAACCTTTTGTGATGCATTAGCGCATCGGTAGCCACTGTTTATCGGGATCCTTCCTTGGTTGTATCCACATGGCTTGTCATGTTGCCCAGAAGTTAGCGATGTTCCCATATCGTGTGACAGCTTCTGGTGTTATTCTCCATGATCGGTTAATAGCTTCCTGCATATCACATAGGTATGCTTCAAATATGATTCCATTCTCCCTCTTTTGTCTGTTCTGTGACCCCGATCTCAGTACTCGATATCTCGCTCCCTCGGGCTGTGGTCTCGTAGCAAAAACTACATATTCTGGTTCCCACCATCCCATGAAGAATATAAGGGTTATCATCCATGAGTAATGAAATTCTATGCCAAGTTCCTACACGTCCCTGTAGTCCACTTGGAATAAGTTTAATATATAAGATGCCCATCTCATGAAGGTGCCTTCTGCGCACTGAGCTGTAACTGCAATGACTCCTGCTGGTACTTCGTCTTTGCGAAATTTTCTTAGCAACTTACAGGCTAAGATCTTTGCACCCAATTGTGTTGCTGGGTTGTTGATCCACTTGATTATAATGCCTCTTTTCCCCCTTGTTGTGCCGTATTTATTCTTCATTTCCTCTGCTAATGATTTTTCCTTTCATTTATCATCCAGAATCAACGCGGGATCCATACCCTGACTAGGTAGTCCTATTATCTACGTGATAAGGTCCACTATTATGGGGATGGGTCTATCCAACCATATATCCCCTCCATGCATCACTTATTGACACATAATGTCGAGTACTGCCCTCTGCCAAAGTGTGGGAGTTGTAGCAGTCCTAAAATGTTGGTTCGGTCCAGTCCAACTGCCCATTGATGCGTCTGGCTTATTGTTTCTCCAAGTTGGTTGACCACTATGTTCTGCATAAACACTCTGGGTGCAAGTTCTGGGTACTTAGTGTCTTCTGAGACATAATGGTTGGAATACTTGAGCTTCCCAATGTGACCCAGTAACTGCGGCTCTACCTGTACTCCCTCTGGTATGCATGGTAGCACAATTTTCACTGCCCGTTTCTTACGAGGTGAGCTCGGTATCATAATTTTATCTTCCTGTTGTGGTTATTGGTACAAAGTTCAAAAATTTGTGTTTGCTTCCCTATAAGCCATTCTGGCCAAGCCGAGGTAGTTCTCATGGTCTCTTATGTATGTTGACCAAGTCTGGGTACCTGCGACTCATCAGATTGTCCTTCTGATCCTCGATTATGTGTCATGCCATTACCTTCCATGGCTGGTTTGGTGCTTTCTGGTTACACTTCCTGTTGAGGTTCCACTTCTTCATTCGGAGGTTCCTGCGGTTCTTCTTGTGTATCCTCTTTTAGTTCCTCTGGTTGTGGCTGCTAAATCTCTTCCAGTATCGGTGTAGGGCTCAGCGGTGGTATCTCTGGGGATGGGATCTCATCGACATCGACGATCTCCGGTTGCGGCTGCTCCTTTTCTTCCAACGGTCCTCGTGACCTAGTTTGAACTCTGGTCAGCCTGATGGTCGATAGTGGTGAGTGTTGAGTGTTTGCTGTCTATAGAGGACTGTGATCTCACTCTGTTCATTCAAGCTGGTGTTTCTCTCTCTATGTTCTTCTTTTGCGAATAGACAAGTTGCTTCTGTGCTTACATGCTGTATGAGCTTGTCCTGAAGCTTATCGAAGATGCTTCCTCCATGATGCGATTGATGCACCATAACTGTGGATTCAATGCATGTGCAACAGTTTCTTACTTTCCATTATGATTCTCTGGACGTTTCCAGTTGGCATGTTTAATGTGACGTTCCATCATTCCTTGTCATGCCTTAATTCCACTTTGTGTTGTCCTATCGTCCCGCTTTTTCCGACTTTCTGTTTCCTGCTCATTTGTCTTAGGAGTGTGACCGTTACTCATGCCTTTATTGCATTCATGTTTCAAGTGTCTTGTGGCTTTTTCATGCCTTTTTGGTTTTTTTTTTTTTTTATACTACGCGGTGGGTGGTCAACTGTCCTTGTACAGTTTCAATCGGCTCTCATTGATCATTCCTCGGAGGTTTGCACTTGCTAGATCTCTTAACTGTACAACTCCACCGTCTATTACAGATTTGACCTCGTATGGTCCTAACCAATGCATTCTCAACTTTCTTGGGTGCTGAAACGACTTGTTGTCGTAGAGCAATACTAGATCTCCTTCACTGAAATGCTTCTTCTTAATGTGTTGATCGTGCCATGCTTTGTCTCTAGCCTTCTGCACTTGTTGATGGAATCCTGCCAAGATTCGATCTCCCTCCATTGCTAACATCTGATGCAACCTTTCCTGTATCGTGCCACATTCTGTCATTTGTGTGATAGCAACTACGCGTAAGCTGGGTATTAAAAATTGAAATGGTACTACCGCTTATTGGCCGTAGACGAGTTTGAATGGTGTGTGCCCTATCAACTTCTTGCATATCATCCTATACGACCATAATACTGCTAGTACTTTGAGGTCCTAGTCATCTCTATTGACATTACAGATCTTTTTCAATGCATTCTCTAGAACTTTGTTGAAGGCTTCTATTGTGCCATTCACCTGTGGGTGATACAGTGTTCTTTTCTGGTGGTGAACTTCAAATTCCTCAAGCATTGCGTGGATGGTTCTATTTATGAAATGCATGCCTTGATCGCTCATCAAAACTCTTGGGCACCCAAACCTAGTAATTACTTGTTCGAATAAAAAGTGTGCAGCGGTCTCTGCACTACAATCCTTTACTGGTGTGTCTTCCGCCCATCTTGTTAGGTATTCGTTCACGGTGATGATGTATCTTGCCCCTATTCTTTTAGCTGGTGGGTTAATAGGTCCCACAAAGTCTATTTCCCATTTATCAAATGCTTTTAGTGTCACTTGCGGTCGTAACGACATCTCATCCCTTCTGTTGGGGTTGCCTACCCTTTGACAGACATCGCATCCCTGAAAGTATTCTTTTGAGTCCCTATGGATTGTTTTCCACCATAGTCCTGTGTAGATTACCTTTTACGTGGTATCTTTTCCTGCATAATATCCTCCTGCCAATCCCTCGTGGGCTTCTGATAAAATCCTTGGTCGTTTGTGCTCAAGAACGTAGCTTCGTAAAATGCTATATGCGCCCATTTTATATAGATATCCTGCGATTAGTTGATAGTCGGCTGCATGAACTACCAGGTTCTTCTTCTGCACGATGGTATACTCTTGCGGTGTGGTACCTGTTCTCAAGTACTGGATGATCTCTACAAAGTAGTCATCAAGAATTTGTACCGAGAATAGTTGTACATCCAGAAAGTTGTCTTCTATGCTTGTGGGTTCTTCTCCATTTGTGACCCGTGATAGGTGGCCAGGGCCTGCATTCAGTTTTCTTGGTTTGACGATTACTTCGAAGTCAAATTCCTGAAATAGCAGTAACCATCGGAATATTCTCCCCCCCACCACTGGCTTGTTGACTGGGTACTTTAGGGCTGAGTGATATGCAAACATCATAAAATGTTTTACCAATAAGTAGTGTCTGAACTTCTGAAGTGCGTAAACCATAGCTAGGCCTTCTCTTTCCGTTGTGTTATAGTTCTGTTCTAAGTCATATAGTTTTTTGCTTGCAAATTCTATCGGGTGATCCAAGTCTCTTGCTCCTGGATATGCTAAGATAGCTCCCAGTGCTATCGATGATGCATCTACGTGCACATGGAATGCCTTTCCCCAGTTCGGAAATACTAATATCGGTGCAGTGACCATCTTTTCCTTTAGGGTATCCAGACCGTGTTGACACTCGTCGTTCCATTGGTATTTTGTATCCTTCATTAGTAGTCTTTCCATTGGTGCTGTGATCTGCGCATATCCTTTGATAAATTTCTGATAGTATCATGTGTGTCCTAACGTCACTCGTAGCTAACAGACTATTTTCAGCGCTGGTAAATTAACGATGACGACAACCTTTGCCGGATAGACCAATAACCCTTGTTTGCATACTATATGGCCCAATAGTATCCCAAACGATGTTCCAAATATGCATTTCTTTATGTTCAGTGATATCTAACACTGTCTGCATCATTCTAGAATCAAGCATAAGACTTCTACATGGTTTTTCAACAGACTATAGAATGTCCAGTCGTCCAGATATACTTCGAGAAACTGGTGGATGAATTCTTTAAATGCTGCGATAACCACTCTGGAGAAGATTGTTGGTGCATTCTTCAGTCCAAAGGGCATGAGTGTATATTGGTAATATCCCCATTCCGTCACGAATGTGGTCTTGTATCTATCCTCCTGTGCTATATTAATCTGATGGTAACCTGAGAATCCATCGGTGAATGAGTATGCTTCGTGTCCCCCACATTCTCTAGCACTTATTCCGTGAACGGTGTAGGGAATGGGTCGTGTAGGCATGCATCGTTCAACTTCCTCAAGTCGATGCATATCCTGATCCCTCTTCTTGTTTCTTGTCATGTACGACCATTGGGCTTATCCATTTTGATTCCTCAATTGGTTTGATTATGCCAGCTTCAAGCATTTGGTCAATCTCCTCTTTAATTTTCGGTTTATATATAGGGTTCAGTCTATATGGTCGTTGTCTGATCGGTCTCGCTTCTGGTCTGAGAGGTATTTTCATTTCTCCTAGTTCACCTGCTATACCTTTCATCTCTGTAAATGTTGTAGGAAATAAGTCGTTGTATTCACACAACAGTTCTGTAATGCTTTCTACTGTTGGGTCATCCCAGTAGTCTCCAATGCTGGCCATTTTAGGATTTTCCACTATACCGATGTTAAATTTCCTTACCTTGATTGGCGCGAAAATAAATTTAGATTCTATTTGTGGTCCCTTCACATCTCTGTCGCCTTCTACTTCTGCAATCTGAATGTCGCGTGGGTTATCTTCGTTTGGTATGTCCTCCTGTACTTGGTAACATGACAGTAGTTCCTTGATTGTCTGTTTATTTCGTTGTTGCTCTTTGGTAATACGTTCTACTTCTGGCTCCTCAATGAATATGACTCCTCTGATTCATTTCAGAGCTGCGTCTATGTTGGGGTTCTCATGCTCGAATGAGAAAGTGGTGGTAAAGTTTTGATGCAATGTTAGCCATGTTGTAGTTCCTTTGCGCAGTTCTTGATCTATATACCAGTTCGCTCGTATGCCTTCTAATGTATGAATAAAGTGGTAAGGCCATTTCTATGGTGGTGTCAATTTCCACATCATTTCGCACTCCATCAAGTGTTTCGCTGGTGCCCCTAATCCTTCATACTTCTGTTGTTTGCTATTTTTTTGTGCTGCGTCGAACCTTAATAGCAGTAGCCTCTTACATTGGTACCAGTTTGTGATGGTCTCCTTGTGTGCGCCCCACCATCTGGCGGGTGTGGCCTTGAGTGCTAAGTCCAGTGCTAGTAGCCTCTGGTTCTCTAATACTTCATCTTCATATTGTGTCAAGAATGTTTCCAAATCATTAAGTCCATGGAAACTGGGTGGTTCTGCGATTTCTATGCCTATCCATCGTACTGCGCAGTCTATTATTGCACATGTTCTCATAGATACTTCATGTAGTCTCTGCTACAAGTTTTCTAACCTGGTGTATGAATTCGTAGCGCATGAAGTAATACTGCACCAATTGAGTACCCTGTCTGCAGTTGGGTTTACATAGTCCTCCTCACGCGTAGTTTTTCTGTACAACTGGCCGATTTCCTCTAAGTCTAGGAAAGTGGGTTATATGAACCTTTCCCCTTCTGATGGATCTAGTGGTTCTATAACCCTATACTCTTCGGATTGAAATGTCATTTTTCTTGTCTTCAAATTAATTATGGTATGGTTGTCAAATGCCCAGTCCAGACCGAGTAGTGTTGGATATGGTGTTGTGCCATATACTATCTCGATGACTTCAAAATATTCTTTGGTGCGCACACCATCAAGATCTACCGTTACGCCCTTCAGCATCCCGATTGGTAGGACTCTCTGCTGGTTCGCTAGTTTTAATTGGACATTCAAATATCCCAAGGTTGGTTCTCCCATGCATTGCCAGGTTTTCTTGCGTAGTACATTTATTTTGGATCCTAGGTCCAGTATGATATCTCCCATATTGAAATCCCCAATGTTGGCATTCAATCTGAATTCCCTACTTGTTCTTCTCCTTGTGTGTAGGTGATTGACAATATTTGGTTCTAGCTTTTGTTCTGTCTTGTTGCTACATTTCTCTAAGATGTTTTGCAATATTTTCACAGATGAAGGATCACTTAATATTTTGATGCATGACTGCAAAAGTCTTTGGTAGTACTTACTTGTCCTGTGAGTGACATTCCTTTGGTATGATCCAATGATGGTGGCATTTTGTATTCTAGGGCTTCATGGGTTGGTTGCATAGTGGAATTCGACGCTGTGTCCTTCTTCTGAAATTCCTGTCTAACTTCCTTAAAAGTCTCATTTTCTTTGGGCACATCAAACTGCTTCCTTAGTTCGGTGTTCTTCCTTACCCATTGGTTCTGTGCACGTTCTTATCGGGCTATGTCGTTTCCTATATTCGTTCCTCCACGGGTGACTATGTTGATATTTCGTCCATCCTCCCTTGCTTCGGATGAAATCCATTGAACATTATGGTTGTTCTGGTTCCTTTTTTCCTGGATCTTTACTAACAATGTCGGGCATTCCTCTGTCTCGTGATCCGATGCACGAAAGTACATACAAGTTGCTAGCGGAAGTGGGAATTCCCTTGCATAATGTCCCGGTTGCTGACAATTGTGACATGTGATTGGTCCTCTTCCACGTCCGAAGCCTCCTCTGGCTCGTCCTCCTCCTCGATAGCCTACTCTGTCCCCTCTCGGTGCGTTATATGGTGGTTTCTGGTTGTACTGCACGGTATTATATTGGGGTTGCGTCGGGTTGTACTGTGGTTTTGTATTGTTGTATGGTTTTTGTGCAGTGTTGTACTTCTACTATGTAGTATTGTATGGAGATGGGGCTTGATTGAACTATGGCGTTGCTTTCCTAGTCATCATTTCATCTTGTACCCTGTAGGCGTCTAATGTTCTCTCCCGCATATGCTCCATAGTTCTGCAATCTTTGTCGTCATGGCCTACAGACTTACAAAAAGTGCAATAAGAATTCTTGGGAACTGTCTGGTACTTCTGCATCATTGTGCCGTGATAAGGATCGTGACCTGGTTTCTTGCATATTTCACACCATAATCCTCCTTGTGGGAGTGGGTTTGGCATGCCTATTGCCATATATTGTGTGAATGTTGGACATTGGTTCTTGTGGTGTCCTTCTGTCTTGTATGTGGTGCACCAAACAACTTCTTGTTTGTCCTTGTTCTTGCTCTGATTCAACTGAAATGTGAGGTTATTCAAATCCTCCTTCAATTCTTCAATAGCCGGGTCCGTCTGCTAGTACTGGTTCTCTTCCAGCTGTAAGGCTGCCTGTAGCACCTCGGCTTGCGTCTGAATTTTTTTTTGTCGTAAGGGGTATTTTAGGTGTGGGATTAGTGAGTTGACAAACAGATGACGATGCTGCATCTCGGTCATAAGGTATTTTAACTTTACCTTCAATCTCTTAATCTTTGGTCAATCTCCCATACAGACTCTCCTAGTTTATGTTGGATCTCAATCATTTCATTCATGTAATGGTCCTCTAATCTCGACTTCTGGAACTCATTATCAATATCTTCTTGATGTCTTCCAGTGTCCTCATCGTCCCAGGAGCACTGTTTGTGTCTAGACTCATGTACCAGTCTAGTGTGGGGTCTCTTAGCGTGATCGCTAGCTGTGCAAGTTTGGTATCTTCATTCGTGAGTTTTTTTGTCTCCCAGATCTTTGCACAAATGAACACATGCTTCTTCGGGTCTTCTGTTGATTCTCCTCGAAATTATGGTAATATGATCATGGGGTCATGTCTTGCCATTATGAATACTGAATTGCTACCTCTACCGCGTGGTGTAGATACTTGACTAGTACTACCTAAACTGGCTCCTCCAGTTGTTGCTCCTGTGGTATATGTGCTTCTCGTTATCGGGCTTCCTCCGAACTTCAGTTGTCTAAACGGTGATGTTCTCTTTGGTGTATTAGTCGCACATGGGTTTATGGGTTCCACACTGACATTAATATGGAAAGGATGGTTATCTTCTCCTTCTGTTCTTGGGCCTCTTGTTTTCCTCTCATAGGTTGCGCACAGGATGTCCTCAATCTGCTCCACAGCCTGGAGATCCTCTACCTCTTCTTCATCGCTTGCCAAGCCGTCCCTCACGGCTATGACTCTTTTCTTGGTATTCACCTTATATTGGTAGGGTACTCCGCTATGCGTCATTCTAGGTGACGCAAAGATACACTTAAGTTGGTCGTCATCCATCAAGATCGAGTCTAAGAATTCCTCCTCCTTCTTGCCTCTATCCTCTCCTTCGTCCATTTATCCTTCCCTTTGTCAGTGCTTCGCCCCTTCCCCCATGCACGTAGGGAAGTTTATTTGTCTGCTTCCATTGTCATTACACCTTTGTTATATAGAAATATTTTAATCGAAGTATACAATGATCGAATGTACCTTCCATGAGGTCTGCGTAGAAATTCCTGCTCTGTCGTGTTGTATGACTTCGCTGTGTCAACTGCAAATTCAGTGATGAAGCCTACCACAATACTATCAAGACAAAAGTCAACTCCGTGTGTGAATTTGTTGTTCACCTATTGTAACTGGTCAATCTGTATTGGGGTCCAATCTAGCTGTCGGATCCGGTTCGTTGCATGGTTATCTTTCAACCTTAGTATCCACTCCTGTAATAGGTGAGGAGAATCACAGAAAAAGACTTCATGTAAATCCGTAAACACGTATTTATCTAGATATTTGTGAAGTGTCAGGATAGGGTTTATATTATCTTTCTGGGCAAACTCTAGCTCTTTAGTTCTCAACCAGCCTTCGATTTTCGCTTTCGTGGGGTTCCACGGTCTCAACATTCCCTTCTAATGACTCAACGGTCTTCTAGTTTCTCTCTTTTTTTTTCACATGTGTTCTATCTCATCTACTCAATCCTTTCTTGTTCCTCTTACAATGTAAATGGAACCATTTGTTGGTTTTAACCTACCGAACATCTCTGCGCTACTGACCCGGGGTTTGTAACTTTCAGGGTACCAACAAAGCCCAAAACTATCGGCCCTTCTGGTGAACCAGAAGGCAACACAACACACAAAATGCACTGCGTAGTCTCACTTGAAATAGATTTTATGGGTGGTTGTAAGACTCAAGTGTTTACAACCTAGGATTGAGTAGGAGATAGGGGGTATGCGTTCTAAGCCATTACTTATGATTTGTATTACAAATTATTGTTATCTGACCTTCGGGATTTAATAGGGAAACAACAATGAACAAAACAATATAATAACTCATTCATTCATTGCATTCAACATTTAACTAACAAAACTAAACAAAGATATGCATGCATTCATCACATTACACATGTATTATCGGGGCTACGTCCACAAAGATTTGGCTCTTGGCTCTCTTATTATGGTACTTCTGCAGTTCTCGTGCCTCACACTTACAATTCTCCTTAGATCGGTAAGATCTCTATGAGGCGAACTAGATCGCACCAGGATCCTCAACTTGCGATCTGATCCTCGAGATCTACCTCCCGCTTAGTTCACTTGTTACAAGTAGTTCTATTATCAAAACATTACATAAAACGAGTTCAAATCTATAACAGTAGTAACCCTCAGCCTTCGCAAAATCTCCAAACCTCTCTTTGATACCTGCTTGCCTATATTTATATCTATCGGGCTCTTCAACCGTTTACACAAAAACTCTTACCAAAAACCCTAACTCTACTGTCGTTAGGTCTTCCTTCTCCATATACATTCGCTGCTTCCTTCCAGCTATCGCCTCCTTCTTGCATGCACGCGTGTTGTGCTTCTTTCCAGTTGTCTCTTTCCTCATGCACGCTTTCTTTCCAACGATTTCTCTTCTAGTTGTCATTCTTCTTCGTGCATGCTTCCTTTCCCATTTCGGCCTACTGCCAACACTTGGAAATCGTTTGGTTCCGCTACATAGTTTCTTATTGGATGTTATTGATCCAGATTTTATGAGCAGAATGAAATGAATACAGATTATTAACATATGCTTAACATAGAATAACAAAGATACAGTAAAACTGGTTCTCTATTCAATAAGGAAATAAGTTGAAACTGTAAAATGCAGCGAAAAACAAGCTTGCTAGAATGCTGGTGACTTATCTCTGAGAAGAGATGTGATGGTTGTGCTCATTCGCAAGAAAAATGGTTACAATGAGGCTCTGAACGCCTTTTACAATAAATAAGAATGTCAAAAACCATAGACATCCAAAAACCTAACCCTAGGAGATGAAGCGCCAAAAGCCATGTGGGCTCCGTTTGGGTAAGTCAGTACATCAACTTCTTGGGGTCGTACCTTTTGCATGCGATCTTCGTTTGACGTGCTCAATACCTCGTTAGAAATATCTATCCGAGGAATACAACCTTAATGTGAGAAACATCAAATGAACTTTCATGTTACTCCCCGTTTTCCCAAAAAACTTCGTTTAGGGCCTCAAAATGGCTCCGGAAGTTTAGGACCCGAAAAACTGCTAAAAATAGTAAATTACAAAAATTTCCAGAAAACTGTTTTCAACCAGTTGGAAAAGGTGGGCGGCCACCGATATCCACCTAGATTAATCCTCCATCCTTAGGAAGCAATGGTCTCCATTGCGTTGATTTCCCCCATCAGATGAGGAAATTTCTGTTGAATTTGGCTCCGGGAGCCACTTTCCTTGGTGCAGGAGCTGCCCTGCTTTGACGACTCGATAAAGCTGGATCCGTTGCTTTCCAGTTCCCTTGATATGTGTGTCCACAATCTGATCATCGGATTCCTTTTGTATGCAGTTGGGGTTGAGATCTATTGGTGTCAATTGTTCTGTTACTTCTGAGGTGTCCAATAATGGTGAGAAATAAGGCAGAAGGAGATCCACGTTGAACATTGGGTGCAGGCCAAGGAAAGGAGGAATGTTGAGCTCAAAATCATTATCCCCCATAGCCTTGGTGATGGTGTATGGCCCATAACGGAGTGGGTGAAGCTTCCGATGGGGTCATGTAAGGTGTTCTTTCTGCAAGTGCAATGAAACTTTGTCGCCCACCTGAAACTTATGTGGCACCCAATGTTGATCATGGTGTTGCTTGTACTTGTCATTGGACTTCTGTAGGATATCCTAAACCTGTTGGAAGATGTGTTGGATCCGCTCAATGAACCAGGTGGCTTTTTCAGCTTCATTTGGATTAGGAGATGATTCGATCGAGGTGACCATAAGGGGAAGTGCAACATATATGGGACCCAATGGTTGGAATCTCAACCCCACCTGAAAGGGGTTGTGGTCGGTTGATCTATGCAGGGCTCGGTTGTAGCTATGTTGGACATAGGGAAGGCTCTCATCCCATGTGAAAGGGTGATTGGAATTATACATACGCAAGATATGCACAATCATTCGATTTACAACCTATGTTTGGCCATTTGTCTGGGGGTGGAAAGCCGTGGATTTGGTGAGCTTGGTATCCAATAGTGACCAGAGGATCGACCAGAATGTGATGAGAAATTGATTGTCCCGATCTGAGACAATGGTTTGTGTGATTCCAAAATGTACCCAGACTTGTTCAAAGAAGAGCTTGGCAGTGGCCTCTATTGTGATGCTCTTCTTGCAGGCAACCATAATCGCCATCTTAGAAAAGCGATCAATAACCACAAAAACACAGTCATTTCCCAGCTTGGTGGATGGGAGGCTCGACATGTAGTCCATTGATATGGATTCCCATGGCCTGTCATGAGTAGGAAGAGGGGTGTACAGGCCCTATTTCTTAGTGGTCGGTTTGGCAATGGCGTAGGCAGTGCAGGACCTGATATACTTGGTGACCTCCTGTCAAAGTTTCGGCTAGTAGAAATGTTTATGTAGCATCACCATTGTCTTTTCTATGCCGAAGTGTCTTGCCACCCGACTGTAGTGGGCTTCCCAGATCATATTCTCTCACTTTCTTGATGGAATGCAGATATGGTCCAGACGACACAACAACCCATCCTGAAGATGGAAATTATTGACAATTGAGTTTGCACCCAACATTTGGTAGGTGGTGGCGAAGTCTGGGTTTGTCTCATAGAGTTGGGGCCATCCAAAGGTCTCATGGCTGCAAGAACCTAGCACCGTGGAGAGTGTCGTGATTGGTGGTCTGATGAGGAAATCAACGACATGGTTGGTGCTTCCTGTTTTATATTTGATGTTGAGGCAGAATTGCTGCAAGTATGTGGACCAATTTTGATGGTGGTCATTCTGCAATTTACCTTGTGTCTACATGAACTACAATGGCTTATGATCAGTGTGGATGACTGTCTCCTTCCCAAGAATGTAATGTCTCCACTGGCGGCAGGCTTGCATAATGGAGTACATTTCTTTGTCGTAAGTAGGGTACTTACAGACAACATATGATAGTGTCTCACTATGATAGGCCATGGGGTGGTCATGCTGAGTGAGAACGATGCCCACAACATAGTCTAAAGCATCTATCTCAATCTCAAAGGGTTGTTGCAGGTCTGGTAGTGAAAGTAATGGGGCTCAGCACAAGCGCTACTTCAAATCATCGAACACTTGTTGTTGGGACCAACCCCACACAAATTTCTCCTTACCACCACCCCTAGTTATTTGGCTGAGGGCCCATGCAATATGGGATAATTCCAACATGAACCTGTGGTAGAAATTGGAAAGGCCAAGAAGCTCTGAAGCTCAGTGAGTGTGGTTGGGGATGGCCAGTCATGGATGACTTGTATCTTGGATAGATTCACATGTACTCCATGTTGATCAATGATGTAGCCCAGATAATGGACCCTGTCCATGCTGAAGGAGAATTTTTCCAAGTTGGCTTATAGCTTTTGCTGCCACAGGGTGTGCAGAACCTACTGAATATGCTGAAAGTGTTCTACCTAAGTCTTGTTGTAAATGAGAATTTCATCCAGATACACCACTACAAAAGTGTTGGTGAATGGTCAAGGGATTTCATCCATCACCCTCATGAAAGTGGATGGAGCATTTGTCAAACCAAAGGGCATGACCAACCATTCAAAAAGGCCTTCCTTTGACTTGAAGGTGGTCTTCCATACATCTGTCTGTTCTATCGGGACCTGGTGGTAGCAAGACTTCAGATCAATATTACTGAAGTATTCGGCCCTCGTGAGTTGATCAAGGAGGTCATTGATTGGGGAATCGGGTACCGGTTTTTTACTGTGATTTTATTCATAGCCCGGTAATCAATGCAGAGTCACCAGGTTCCATCTTTCTTCTGTACCCGCACGATTGGGCTCCCGCAAGGTGATGATATGGGACAGATGTTCCCCTTGTGGAGAAGTTCTTGGATCTGTCGCTTGATCTCCTCATTCTATAATAGAGAGCAGTGATAGATTGGCCCAATAGGCAGCAGTGCGTTGGGGGTCATATCGATGGGGTGCTTGACCTGACAGTGCAGAGGTACCCCGATAGGTGATGAGAAGAAATCCGAGTATTCTTCCACGAACTTATCTACTTGATTCTGTTGTGTGGAGAGGTCGGCCGCAAAGACACTGGATGTGGCTATGATATTTCGCTCATTCTGAGAGTGAATCACGAAGAAGACAAACTTCCCCATCTGAGAGATGACCTTCCTGCATTTCTTAGTAGAGATCAAGGAAATAGCACTAGGTGGGACTGCCTCAGGTATCCTGTATAATTTCATGTTCAAAGTAATAATAACACTATGAGGCCTAGACTCATATACAACATGACGTTTCCATAAATAAGGTTGGCCCAAAAGAACATCAAAAACTTTGAGAGGATCAACATCACACAATACCTTGTCTTTGAAGGTCTTGATGTCGTACAACAATCGACATTGTTGG
>ML781547.1:144178-166467 GCA_009831015.1 Picea engelmannii | reverse complement strand
ATAAGTACTTGAACATAATAAACATATAAGTACTTTCACATAGCCAGTACAGGTAGTAAAGTGAACATAGTAAACATATAAGTACTTGAACATAATAAACATATAAGTACTTTCACATAGCCAGTCCCAGGTAGTAAAGTGAACATAGTAAACATATAAGTACTTGAACATAATAAACATATAAGTACTTGAACATAGCCAGTCCCAGGTAGTAGGAGGTAGTAAAGTGAACGTAGTAAATAGATAAGTACTTTCACAGAGCAACTACCCGTAGTAGGTAGTAGGTCATTGTGAGATTTAGTTTTCAATTTGGTTATTGGTTCAAATCTTGTAGGTATTTTTGTGACATTTCAGTCTTTTTTAGAATCCTCATTTATCAATTCATGAAAAATAAAAAAGAAGAAGAAGAAAGAAATAATCTGACATAACTAACTAGTATATACATAGCCAGTCCAGGTAATAGGTGGTAGTAAAGTGAACATAGTAAACATATAAGTACTTTTACATAGGCAATCTCACAATCCCAAGTGTAGTAGGTGGTTAGTGTGAAGTTTAGTTTTCAATTTAGTTATTGATTTAAATCTGATAGGTATCTTTGTGATAAGTCAACCCTCTTTAAAGCTCTAGAGTCTGAAAAGATTAAGCAGAAACAGAATTGATGCAACACACCACACTATTGATGTATATTCTATTAATATGAATATGTATAGTTGCACAATATGGTTACAAGACGTTACGGAGTTACCAACTCTTGTAACTATAAACTAACTAATTAACTAGTTAAAGATGTAAATAGATATTTTTCTTAACAGAGTCCTCCTTGAAAAAAAAAAAAATAATAATCTGACATAACTAGCATATACATTCCCACATACATATTTGATATTTGACAAGCTGAAACGTTTGAAATCTCTGCCAACCTTTATATGCTGGTGGTTTTGCTGCGAACCATGGAGGTAACTTTCACCTTCATGGCTTCCCACGACTTACAGCCTGGAAGATTGCATTTATGATCTCTCAACGTGAGAACTGCTGAACAAGTGAAATCTGTCTTCCAAGTTAGTGATTTCGTGAAAATTTTAAAGTCTAAAACATGTTTTACAAATAATTGACAACCGAAAAAATCATCAACTTGTAGGATAGTTTTTACTTGCAAAGCAACTTTAGTATTGAGAGCTTAAAAACGCAGGTTTCAGGCTATAAGCTTGTGGGAAACAATGAAGGAGAATTTCATTATTTTACTAAGAAATTTCAAATGTTTGTTAAGGGTTCATTCTCTGTTACAGCAGCTTTGGGGATTAGTTTAAATGATTGCCCTCTCCATTTGCATTGGTATTGGATAAGGGCATCAGGGTTGGGACTCTTTATAGATGAGATGTTTACATTGGTATTGGCTAAGGGCATCAGGATTGGGACTCTTTATAGATGAGATGTTTTAGTTGATATTTTCATTTTTCACGGAGATAAAATGACTGTCTCCTCCATTTCTACTTTGCATATAGAAAACAAACTTCTTACACAAAATTGAAAACTGTTTTGAAGAAATAGATATTTGATTTAAAGTATCTTTTATGGGGTTACTTTAAAAATTGACTTTTTTTTTTTCAAGAATTTAATTTAATAAATTTTGTATAAAGTTATATTTTTAAAGTTTTGATGTATTTTAAAACAATGCAGTAAAAACAAGGATAAGAAGATCAAACTTTATTTCATTGAAAAATTAATTAAAAAAATTAAATGTTTCTAATTATTATTTTATTTTTATTTTTCAAATAATATATTTTATTTTTTACATAAATTGAAAATAAAATGCACAATGATATTATCATAAAGCAAAGTTACAGATAACGTTTTCCCTCTCCAGTTGTGATAATACATATGTGGACATGTTTTGTAAAAATATAAATATATGTTAACTAGCACATTTTTAGAAAGAGTGGATCGTGAATGTGGTGAATGTGGATAGGGATCACCATTAGTTAACTGTACATACATTTCTTATATCATAGTGAAAATTAAAAAAAAAAAGACCACCATTAGATATATTCTCATCATCCAATTTTACATCCTTCATCCTATTTCCAAAATAAGAACATCTATTAATATTAATGTAAATATTTTACACTAGTGAAATGCCACATTCTTGTCAAATAATCACAAATTAAAAAATTAAATTGTACATTATGGAAATTGTGCACACTCTTGTCAAATGATCACAAATTAAAGAATTAAATGACACATTATGAAAATTGTGCACACCTATGATAGTACATATGTGAACATACTTTCAAGTGTGATATATTAAATATGTGACATGCAACACAATTGTCAAATGACATTAGAGGATTAAATAGCATATTTAAGAAAGTTTTCATTTTTCGAAAACACACACACACACATATAAAGATGATAAAATTTATAATGAAGACAACGATCATTAGTTATTATTTGTGATATTGGTTGACTCATTATCATTATTCAACGAAAAAGAAATCACCTAAAATGATTTGTTGGTGGTTCATATGGGGTAGAATTTCACTCTTGCTAAATGCCTCTATGTCTTGGACCATTGATTTGTTTCCTTACTTCCAAGAAAGATGACCTCTTAGCCAATCAAAAGTAATTTTAGGTCTTACTCCAACACCAAAAGATGTTTTCAACCTAGATAATATTGCTAGTGTCCCTTGTGATCATCGTTCAAGTTTTTTTTTGTAAGTACACATGGAAAAATATATTATTCTAGTTGTAAATAATTCATACAAAACATCTTAGTTGTTGGTCTGCCACAGGGGAAACCATACCAATGGAAAAGAAAGAGTTCTTTTGTCCAAACAATTTGAACCAAGTTTTTTCCTAACCTCTGTCTATATAGATAAACATTGTAGAAATAATTTTGAGATCTGCTAGAGGCTGAAGCAGAGCTATAACTATGCTGCATTATACAAAAAGAAAAAAATAAAAGAATTCAAATAGAGGGGGATCTCGAGGCTCCTGGGGAGGGGTCAGTGTTGCTAGCTTGCCAATCCATGATGTCGTTGTTGTCGTAGTTGAGCTGGAGGAAGGGAGTCGTGCTAGAACCTCTCGAAGGAGCAAATGGAATTCATCCAGTTGTAGATGGATGATGTTCTGTGCATCCTCATGTATCTACAACATTTGACCCATAAGTATTTTTAAATGCCAGTAAAATTCCACTGTTCTCCAATATTTGGATTCGCGCCCATGAGAGCTTCCTATGTCAGACACCCAAGTTAAGATGTCTTCATCCACCTTCTGAGTCAGTGTTAGGGTTTGTTCGAGTCAAATTTCTGTCTCCACCTCCTCCAGTTGATCTTAGATGTGAGGTAAGTTTGCTTCTTAAAAAACTATCGTTGATGCTTGAGCTTCTCGTTGAACTTGAGTGTTGGGAGTCCTCCCTCTTCTATTGCTTGAAGATGGCTCCGTAGATGATCCCCCTCCACATATGTATATGCGTCGATAACCTCTTTAGAGAGCCATCGTGCTCTCAACCCATTTTCCAAACCCAAGGCAAAGGTGGATCCAAGGTGGATTGGGTGTCAACTTATTATGTTGCCAACTGTGACAACCCTCTCCTACCAAATCATTCCAAAATGTGCACTTCTAAGTGTTCGACCAATTCCTATTGTTCCAAGGAGTGATGACTGACCTAGAATATTTGCCACCCTTGGTTTTCATACTACCCCAGCTTGAAATCCCAAAGGATCCAACCATCAAGGCCATAGTACTATCTTCCATTAGTTTTAACTGTCGCATTGATCCACGGTTGTACCTATAGTCCCACACACCTATCTCCAGATGAATGTTGTGTGCCCTCAGTCTACTCTAGAGTCCTTGACAATTATGTTTGGGAGACCTTGTTATCGAGGTGAAGGTGTTGCATTTAAGTGTCATTAAATAAGACATCTACCAATCTAGAGGGAGCATCGATGGTGGGGTTTTCGAGACCTTTCATGTGTGGACGTGGTCGTGGGGTTTCCAACTGTTCATCCATGTGGTGAATTAGCTCAACTCTCGATATCTCTCTCCTCCCTGTCATCCCATCCAGGGGGTTGTCGCTTAAGTTGCCTTCAATGGAGTCATGTGTTTCCTAATGACATTTAATCTTCATCTTCATCGCATACATAAAAAATACACACTATCCTTAATTGCAATTAATTGACCATTTCTCACTTCTTACTCAACATATTAAGCATTAAAATATAAACATATTAAGTATTAAAATATATATTAAAAAAATGATATGTAACATATGATTATTAAATAATTAAATAGGTGATTAATTAGAAAGTTAAATAATAAATTTAGGAAAATTAAAATATATATTAAATAAATGATATGTAACATATGATTACTAAATAATTAAATAGTTGATTAATTGGAAAGTTAAATAATAAATTTAGGAACATTTGAAAAGTTTTTTTTTTAATATTATAGCAATAATTTATTTTTTTTTTTGGGGGGGGGGAAGATAACGTCTAAATGTAGAAGATTAAAAGAAAATTAATAAAATTCATGTAATAAAATGCATTTATTTTAGTTTAAATATAGATTATAAATATTAGTTTCAATTAATGTAGAAAATTTTCAAAATATTTTTAATCCTTTAATGAAAAAAAAAACTTTATATGTATAGAGTTACAAATAAGAAGTACAAAATAAAATTAAAGTTTAATAATGTAGAGTAAAGTAAAAATAAAAATATTGATAAATTTAATTAAAAAATATTTTTGTAATATTTAATTTTTTTAATTGTTTATAAAATTTAGATAAGCATTTATTTTAGTTTAAATCTAGATTATAAATATTAGTCTCAATTAATGTAGAAAATTTTCAAAATATTTTTAATCCTTTAATGAAAAAAAAAACTTTATACGTATAAAGTTACAAATAAGAAGTACAAAATAAAATTAAAGTTTAATAATGTAGAGTAAAGTAAAAATAAAAATATTGATCAATTTAATTAAAAAATATTTTTGTAATATTTAATTTTTTTAATTGTTTATAAAATTTAGATAAAAAATAAAAATTTTAAATTTTCATATTAAATAATTTTTTTTTTTTTTTATAATATAAATCATATATTTAAACTAAAACTAATTTATTAAATAAAAATAAAATTTATGAAAACGAAATC
Organism: Picea engelmannii; assembly: GCA_009831015.1. NCBI lineage: Eukaryota > Viridiplantae > Streptophyta > Pinopsida > Pinales > Pinaceae > Picea > Picea engelmannii. The sequence continues at coordinate 161,315 of ML781547.1, read as the reverse complement.
TTAATTTTCAATGCTAGAATGGGGTGAAACTAGGGGGCATAGACAAGATATTTGGTTTCCACCTTGTAATCAGAGGAAAAATCATGAAGCTCGATGCATGTGGGAGTTTTGAGGGTTATAATTGGCGATGAACGAGGGATAGGAGGTGGCGCATGACATAATTATCCTTCTCTTAGCATCAACAATTATGACAAGAGCAGGTAGGAACGCAGACGATGGGTATGCACATAAGACTAAGGTCGATGGCTCTAAACATAAAATCGTGATGGTTTGCAGTAGTGGAAAGGATGATAATTGGAAGTGGAGAACGAGAGAAAGTTTAGGAGCTATAATGTTGTCGCATGGGGGTGAAATCCTTGCTGGGATGGCCTTGAAAACAACTTGTTTAAAGTCACGCTGGATGTAGGTATTTCATTGCGATTGGAGACATTGGGCCAAGAGATGGAACCCTTCTAAGTTTGTTCCTCCCTTAATCCCAGGTATTTGGCTCTCCCTTCTCGGTATGTGGCGTTGGTTGTTTGATTCTTCTATTGTGTGGTTGGGGAGTGACATCAAAGGAATTCTCTCCCTAGGTGTGAATTTGAGGGCCCTATCAATCCCTTGGCAGGTTCCTCATCTCTTGAGGGGACTCGGTCTTGTCTTTGTTGGGTGTCTCAACAAGGGTTCTTTTCTGTCTCCTAGTGTGGATTCCTCTTCAATTGTTGGTTTCCTCTTTTCTCCTAGAACTCGATTATTCCTGGAGGAATTTCTTGATTTCTTCTTGTTCCTATTTATTTTTAGACAGAGGTGGTTGTGGTGGTCTTGGCTTGGTGGAGGGGGAKCTACTCTGGTCAGAATGGCTCGTGGTGTAGGTAAGAATGTGGGGGCAAGGAAAAGGAAGGCAAAGGCCATGGAGGATCGATTGTCCACTTCAAAGGACCCCCTACTCTCCTCACGCGTAGTATAGGAGGCTTGGGAGGTAGAAKATTGTTCAAATAAAAAKTCCTAGTTGAAGATAGGGAGCACGTCGAGGAGCTAGAGAAATAAGTACGAGCCAYGCAACAAACTTTTTCAAAAGACCATATTTTGAATGAAGTTGAAGGATGAGTGAAAGACCTAGTGTACACAAGATCTAGGAGGACCAAAATTTTTAAACTGGYAGAAACTTACTCGCTGATTAAAACTTTGATTTCCCAAGCTATGGGTAATACAAAGAGAGAACTCCAAGACATTCATCATACCATCCAAATTTTTGAAGGAAACTTTGAAGCAATGTGTTAGGTAGTCTTTGGGATTGGAATCATGGTCTCCCAAGTGGGGGAGGAGGTAGACACTTGAGAACAACAACAAACTCCATTAGGATTGGAGGGCACTTTGCGAAAACCCATTGTCCTAAATGATTAACATCGTGTTGCTGGTAATAATCAAGAACAAAATATGGACATCGAACTCATAGTTGAAGCTACCAGAGAGGAAGGCCCCTTCTTTTCTTAGGGATGATGTTTATTTCTATCTATCTTTTTCAATATTTTTGATAAGTATGAACAATTATTGATAGTTCATAATCTTTTGTTTTAATCATCCAATCATAAATACTTTTGATGAAAAACAATGAAAAGGATGATCGTAATATTTTTTATGACTCTCTTCTAATAAGGGTTATGGTTTCTTGTGGCAGGCCCCTATCAGAGATATCAGAGAAGGATATAATTTCTATTGTCTGTTATACCAGCTTTGGGGATTATGTTAGTAGTTTAAATGATTGTCCTCTCCATTTGCATTGGTATTGGCTAAGAGCATCAGGATTGGGACTCTTTATAGATGGGATGTTTTAGTTGATATTTTCATTTTTCACGGAGATAAAATGACTGTCTTCTCCATTTCTACTTTGCATATAGAAAACAAACTTCTGACACAAAATTGAAAACTGTTTTGAAGAAATAGATATTTGATTTAAAGTATCTGTTTTGAAGAAATGGATATTTGATTTAAAGTATTTTTTTTATGGGGTGACTTAAAAAATTGATAAATTTACTTTTTTTCTCAAATTTTATTTTATTTGATAGATTTTTTCTAAAGTTATATTTTTAAAGTTTTGATCCATTTTAAAACAATGCAGTAAAAGCAATGATAAGACGATCAAACTTTATTTCATTTAAAAAAATTAATTCAAAAAAGTTATTTTTTCTAATTTTTTTTGTTTTTTAAATAATATATTTTCATTTTCTACATAAATTGAAAATAAAATGCACAATAATCTTATCATAATACAAAGTTATAAATAATTTTTTTCTCTCCACTTGTGATAATACATATGTGGACATGCTTTGTAAAAATATAAATATATGTTAACTAGCACATATGTATAAAGAGTGGATGGTGAATGTGGATAGGAATCACCATCAGTCAACCATACATACATTTCTTATAAGTTTCTTATACGACAATGAAGATTAAAAAACAAGACCACCATTGGATATATTTCCACCATCCAATTTTACATCCTCCATCCTATTTCCAAAATAAAAACATCTATTACTGTAAATATTTTACACTAGTGACATGCCACACTCTTGTCAAATAATCACAAATTAAAAAATTAAATTACACATTAGAAAATTGTGCACGCTCTAGTTAAATGATCACAAATTAAAGAATTAAATGACACATTATGGAAATTGTACACACATGTACATATGTGAACATACTGTGCTCAAGTGTGATATATCAAATAGGTGACATGCAACACAAATATCAAATGATTAACACATTAGAGGATTAAATAACATATTTAAGAAATTTTTAATTATATATATATATATATATATATGGTAAAAATTATAATGAAGACAATGATCATTAGTTATTATTTGTGATGTTGGTTAACTCATTATCATTATTCAACAAAAACGACACCACTTAAAATGATTTGTTGGTGGTTCATATGGGGTAGAATTTCACTCTTGTTAAATGTCTCTGGGTCATGGACCATTAATTTGTTTCCTTACTTTCAATAAAGATGAGCTCTTAGCCAATCAAAAGTAATTTTAGGTCTTACTCCAACACCAAAAGATGGTTTCAACCTAGATAATATCATTAGTGTCCCTTGTGGTCGTCGCTCAAGTTTTTTTTTGTAAGTACACATGGAAAAATACATTATTCTAGTTGTAAATAATTCATACAAAAATTCTTAGTTGTTGGTATGCCACTGTAGAAACTAGACCAACGACAAAGAAATAGTTCTTTTGTCCAAACAGTTTGAACCAAGGTTTTTCCTAACCTCTGTCTATCTAGATAAACATTGGAAATATAATTTTGATATCTTCTAGAGGCTAAAATATAGCTATAACTATTCTACATTATACAAAAAGCAAAAAAGAAAAGCATACTAATTATTCAACTAGAGGGGGAGCATGAGGCTCCTAGGGAGGGGTTGGTGTTGTCGGCTTGCCAATCTGTTATGTCATTGTTTTCGTAGCTGAGCTGGAGGAAGGGAGTCATGTTACAACCTCTCGAAGGAGCAAATGGAATTCATCCAGTTGTAGATGGATGACGTTTTGCACGTCCTCCTGTGTCTGCAATATTTGACCTAGAAGCATTTTTAAATGCCAATATAATTCCACCGTTCTCCAATATTTGGATTCGCGCCCACACGAGCTTCGTATGTCAGGCACCCAAGTTATGCTATCTTCATCCACCTCCTGAGTCAGTATTAGGGTCTGTTTGAGTCGAATTTCTGCCTCCACCTCCTACCGTTGCTCTTGAAGGTGAGGCAGGGTTGCTTCTTGAAAAACTGTCGTTGTCGCTTGAGCTTCTCGTTGAACCTGAGTTTTGGGAGTCTACCCTCCTCTCTTGCTTGAATATGGCTCCACAGCTGATCCCCCTCCACATCTGTATCTGCGGCGGTAGCCTCTTTGGAGAGCCATCGTGCTCTCAACCCATTTTCCAAACCCAAGGCAAAGGTGGATTGGGTGTCAACTTGCTATGCTGCCAACTGTGACAACCCTCTTTTGCCAAAGCATTCCAAAATGTGCACCTCTGAGTGTTCGACCAGATCCTATTGTTCCGGGGAGCGACGAATGACCTGAAATATTTTCCACCGTTGGTTTTCATATTGCCCCAGCTTGAAATCCCGAAGGATCCAACCATCAAGGTCATAGTACTATCTTCCATCAATTTTAACTGTCACATTGATCCATTGTCGTACCTATAGTTGATCTGAATGGATCTAGGGAACATCATAGAAGTTTCAGAAGTGTCCTAGGAGGCTCATAATGGCTTCAGGAGGTAGAGAAAGGGAAAAAATAAAAGTTCCCAAAACTCAGTGAAAATGGCATGATCGCGAGGAGCATGTCGCAAGCTTTCCAACGGTGCAAACGACTCGTCAAACAGACTTACAGATTGAAAGATATTCATGATCAAAGTTTGGTCAACCTAGCCCAGTCAGCAGGGGATGAGTCAACATCCGTACAACACACATGGCAGGAGAAGGAAGGTGGCACATGGCATGCTAACGTCAACATGACATCAACATGATGACATGGCATCACTGGAGGTTTCTAGGTGTCACCCATTTTTGGCGTTTTCGGGTCGATCCGTGGACCAATCAGATCATGCCATGTGGCAATCCATACAATGACGTGACAGTCCGTACAGATGATGTGGTAGTATGTATAGCTAACATGGCAAGTTCGTACAACTGACATAACAGGTACAGTTAGTAGCTGACATGGCAGTCCACACAGGTGACATCAACAGGTGACGTGGCAGGTACAGTTAGCAACTGACGTGGAAGTCCGTACAGGTGACGTGGCAGGCCTGATCAATAGGGCCAATGGGTGGCTACCATGTGGTAGACGAAAAATGCCCAGTGAGATCGCATGCCAGAAATTTAAAAATTTTAGTTTAAACTACACTCCGCAAAATCTGGCAGAGATTCGTCAACTTTAGCAGTGCATTGGGAAGCATGCCAAAAAAGGAAGCCAACGGATTTGACCCCATGACCTCCTCTAAACTAACGCCTTAACTTAGCCTCTGCCAACCAATTCGGCTAAACTGGCTCATGGGTAATTTTGTCCTATTTTTTACTAAAGTGTTGAACTCTGCCAGTGCACGAGGAAGCGTGCCTACGCCATACAGTGGCATGGATTTCAATGCACATAGTTTATTAATTGCCCAGATTTTCACGTAGATCGAGGCAAGAGGTCTAGAAAGGGCCTAAAGGTGACTATGTCCAATGGAGACGATTTGACAGTCATTTTTAGGTAATTCGGTGACATGAATCCAATGACAAGGTCTGTTTTTGTAGCAGAGATTCAAATCAGCAAGCTAAGCTCTGGAGAAGCCAATGTAAGCATGCTTTTCATTATGTTGTTTTGTCATTAATTTTGCAGCATAACATGCGTGTTACATGTCTGAAGGAGCATGGAGAGGCTGCAGCAAGGCAACAAGATCAACTTATTCCTTCTACTTTTCTTTTCTTCTCTTCTTCCACATAAAACCATTAAGTTACATGTGACAGAGAAATTGTGGCACTTGCATGATAAGTGGCAATGAAACAATTCTAAATCTCGTAGTTTCAGGATCTTTGTATGGGCTGCATATTTATGCTTGGATCTGAGCAGCAAATCTAAGATACACTATGGCTCCATGATGATGGGGATCATCTTTTATTCTTCCTCTTTTTATGTATTGGGTATGTGGGAATGATGTCCATGTCAGCATCATAGAGGCCTCATGAGCATGAGAACTTGTGAAGCTTGTATACATTCATGATCACATTCCGATCTATGTTGCCATTATCAAAAAGGGACTTTGGTCTTACAACTTGTAAATGAGAGACATCATTACAACAAGGAGAATAAAGTGGTTAAGCTTTGGAGCATGACCCGGAGAGGTAGCCCACATCGGATGAACTCTGTTATCAAGGGAAGTGTCATATCCATTATGTGTCTTATGTTCTTATGTTGCTTTTCTATGAATTTCCGCACATAGGATATTAAATGCAAGAATGACATATAACACATAAGGAATCTACAGAGACTTTAAGTCACTTTGGATTCAAGCTCATAAGACTTCAACTTTACCTTTAATTGCAAATCGCTCAAGTAAAACAATCTATAACTGACCCTTTTCAAGGAGTGACAAAATCAACCAATTATTGGAAACTTATCACCCCCGGGTTCAGATCACGTGGTATCAGAGCAGGCTTGATACCAATTACAGGTGTTGAAGCTAAGGATGGAAAGATCGCCAAAACAATCGTGGTTTGATGAGCTTCAAGAGCTCAACCAAATGATTCAAGTAGATAATGTTGGATTGAAGACATTGTTGCATGTTGCAAAGGAAGAGAACCGAAGGTTGCAAGAGTAGTTGCAAGGCATGAAGATACATAGAGGGGAAGGCTCTACAAATGAGACGGTGATAAGACCATCTTGTGACCATGGCAACTTCATCAGTGATGAGAGCGAGCATGAAAATGCAAATGCATGCACACTTTGTCAAACAAATGAAGATGAACATCATGCATCCAAAAACCAAGGAGGATTCCTAGAAGCATCTTCCACTGATCCTTCTCACCAGGAACAACTGGACACATCTCAAGAAACAAACCAAGAATCCCAGTTTGAGATGGAGGTAAATAAACCATGTGTAGTTCCTTTCTTGATTAATGTTGATGATTCGTTTGAAATCCTTGAACATAATGCTTCTTGCATCGGCTTAAAGTTGATGAGAAAAATGGGATATGAAGGAGGAGACCTTGGAGACAATGGCCAAGGTATTGTGGATCGCATCGAGGCAGTGGTTTGGCCTTTATATGTCGGGATAGGCTATGTCCCAAAGGGTGTTGGAGAAAGCTCCAAAACCATTCGAGAAGAAGACCCCATGATAGTAGCTGAGAGTCTAGAGGTCAACAGTTCATCGTGAGATGAAATTGATTCAGTCCAGGCCGAGAGAAAAGATTCTCATGATCGAGGATTCGAGAAATATCCAAGGAGAGATGAGTGTCACAATGAAAGAGTTGAGACCAACTCTTCTTACCAGTCTGACTCCAGAGAAAACTCACCAAGGTATAAGAAATCTCGAAACTCTAAAATGCCATTTGATTATAAGCATGTTAGCCATATAAAACAGAGCTTGTGGAATCAAATACCACGCAGTGTCCCAGTGTTGGAAGAGAAAATCCTTGTGCAGGAAGGTTATGACAACCAGGAGAAGGACGAGGATAGAAGATTTCTTTCCACACACGAACAAGAGCGGGGGAAATGCATGTCTGAAGGAGAAAATCTACTGTAACAATTGTAGCAGAGATGGACACCATGAGGCCACTTGTTGGGCCTTACATCCAGATCTACATCTAAAGAGGAACAAGAAGACCAGGCAGAAACCTCCGAGGGAGATAGCCAGTCAGGCAGTGCTTCAGGGAAATCCACCACCAGGAGAAGACCAACTACCAGAGAAAGGACAACTCAGTAAAGAGGACATGTTCAACATAATGGCTGACCGAATGGGGAAAATCCTTGAGTTAGTCGAGAGTGGCCATATTTTTAAATCACATGTTGTGATTCAGACCCCATAGAAGGGTATTGTGTAAAAGTGATAATTGTTGATATCACTTCTTTTCTGGCACATGTTGATATTGTTAGGCCTTGTGAGGTAATTTGGGTATGGGTTTGTTATTGTAAGTCTGATGGACATGCAACTTATAATGTAAAGAATTTTGGGGACCAAAAGGCCTTTCAGTTGGGAGGCGTGATCCAGATAGATCTAGGGAACATCATAGAATTTTCAGAAGTGTCCCAGGAGGCTCAGAATGGCCTCAGGAGGTAGAGAAAGGGAAACATTGAAAGTTCCCAAAACTAAGTGAAAATGGCATGATCGTGAGGAGCGCGTCACAAGCTTTCCAACGACGCAAACAACTCGTCAAATGGAGTTACAGATTGAAAGATATTCACGCTGAAAGTTTGGTCAACCTAGCCCAGTCAGCAGGGGATGAGTCAGCATTCGTATTGTTGACGTCATCATTTGTACGGATGATGTCAACATATGTACAACACAAATGGCAGGAGAAGGAAGGTGAGACGTGGAATGTTGATGTCAACATGATGATGTGGCAACACCAGAGGCTACCACGTGTCATCGATTTTTGGCTTTTTCGGGCCAATCCGTGGACCAATCGGATCATGCCACGTGGCAGTCCGTACAGTGACATGGTAGTCCGTGCAGCTGACATGGCAGTCTGTATAGATGATGTGGAAGTCTATATAGCTAATGTGGTAGTTGATACAACTGACATGGTAGTCCCTACCGCTGATGTGGCAAGTCCGTACAACTGATGTGGTAGTTGAGGTGGCAGGTACAGTCAACAACTGATGTGGCAGTCCATACATGTGACATCAATAGCTGACGTGATAGGCACAATCAGCAGCTGATGTGGTAGTCCGTACAAGTGACGTCAACGTGTGATGTGGCAGGTACAGTCAACAACTGATGTGGTAGTCCGTACAGGTGACATTAGCAGGGGACGTGGCATGCCCGGTCAACAGGGCCAATGGGTGGCTTCCATGTGGCAGAGGACAAATGCCCAGTGAGGGTGCATGCCAGAAATGTCAAAATTTTAGTTTAAACTACACTCTGCCAAATCTGGCGGAATTCCACCAAATCTGGCGGATTCGCCAAATCTGGCAAAGATTCGCCAACTTTAGCACTACATTGGGAAGCATGCCAAAAAAGGAGGCCAATGGATTTGACCCTATGACCTCCTCTAAACTAATGCCTTAACTTAGCCTTCACCAACCAATTCGTCTAAACTGGCTCATGGGTAATTCCGCCCTATTGTTTACTTAAGTACTGAATTCTGCCAGTGCACGGGGAAGCGCACCTAGGCAGTACAGTGGCACATATTTCAATGTAGACATTGCATTAATTGCCCATAATTGCATGTGGATCGAGACATGAGGTCCAGAAAGGGATTTAAGGTGACTGTGTCCGATAGAGATGTTTTGATAGTCGTTTTTAGGTAATTCAGCGATGCGAATCCAATGACAAGGTTTGTTTTTGCAGCAGAGCTTCAAATCAACAAGCTAATCTCTGGAGAAACCAATGAAAGCATGCTTTTCATTATGTTGTTTTGTCATGAAATTTTGCAGCATAACATGCATGTTATAGGTCTAAAGGAGCATGGAGAGGCTGCAACAAGCCAACACGATCAACTTATTCCTTCTATCTTTTCTTTTCTTCTTTTCTTCCACATAAAACCAATTAGTTACATGTGACAAAGAAATTGTGGCACTTCCATGATAAGTGGCCAGTGAAACAATTCTAAATCTCGTAGTTTTAGGATCTTTGTATGGACTGCATATTTTTTCTTGGATCTGAGTAGCATATCTAAGATACTTGATGGCTCCATGATGATGGGGATCATCTTGTATTCTTCCTCTTTTTATATATTGGGTATGTGGGAATGATGTCCATGTCAACATCATGGAGGCCTCATGAGCATAAGAACTTGTGAAGCTTGTATACAATCCTGATCACATTCTGATCTCTTGTTGCCATCACCGAAAAGGGAATTTGGCCTTACAACTTGTAAACGAGAGACATCATTACAACGAGGAGAATAAAGTGGTCAAGCTTTGGAGCATGACCCAGAGAGGTAGCCCACATCGGGTGAACTCTGTTATCAAGGGAAGTGTCATATCCATTATGTGTCTTATGTTCTTATGTTTCTTTTCTATGAATTTCCGCACATAGGATATTAAATACAAGCATGACATATAACACATAAGGAATCTACAGAGACTTTAATTCACTTTGGATTCAAGCTCATAAGACTTCAACTTTACCTTTAATTGCAAATAATTCAAGTAAAACGATCTATAACTGACCCTTTTGAAGGAGTGACAGAATCAACCAATTATTGGAAACTTATCATCCTCGGGTTTAGATCAATAGTCCTGCACACCTATCTCCAAACGAATATTGCATGCCCTTAGTGTCCTCCAGATTCCTTGACAATTATGTTCGAAAGACCTTGTTACCGAGGTGAAGGTGTTGTGTTTAAGCGTTATTAAATAAGATATCTACCGGTATAGAGGGAGCGTCAACGGTGGGGTTTCCGAGACCTTTCATGTGTGGACGTGGTCGTGGGGTTTCCAACTACTCATCCATGTAGTGAATTAACTCATCTCCCGATATCCCTCTCCTCCTTGTCATCCCATCCGGGGGGTTGTCGCTTAAGTTACCTTCAATGGAGTCATGTGTTTCCTAATGACATTTAACCTTCATCTTCATCGCATACATATAAATACAGACTATCCTTAATTAAAATTTGACCATTTCCCACTTCTTCTTGCTCAACATATTAAGCATTAAAATATATATTAAATAAATGATATGTAACATATGATTATTAAATAATTGATTAATTAGAAAGTTAAATAATAAATTTAGGAAAATTAAAATATATATTAAATAAATGATATGTAACATATGATTATTAAATAATTAAATAGTTGATTAATTAGAAAGTTAAATAATAAAATTAGGAACATTTGAAAAGTTTTTTTTTAATACTATAACAATGATTTTTTTGATTTTTTTGGGGGGAAAAGATAACGTCTAACTGTAGAAGATTAAAAGAAAATTAATAAAATTCATATAATAAAATGTATTTTTTTAAGTTTAAATATATATTATAAATATTAGTCTCAATTAATGTAAAAAATCTTCAAAATATTTTTAATTCTTTAATGAAAATTAAAAACAAAAACAAAATTATATGTATAAAGTTAAAAATAATGAAAAACTAAATTTCACTCAGATAAAAACTTAATTTTATTTTAAAAAGTTAAACTAAATATCCATAAATTATCTCTTTTATTAAATAAAATTAATTATTTCAATTAAAACTAATCTTTTAAATTAAAAAAAAAAAAATTACCACAATAAAACTTTAATTTTCAAAATAAATTAATATAAAAAACTTAATTTCACTAAGTTTATTTTTAAAAAGTTAAATTAAACATTCATAATATTTTTAAAATATTACTTTTTTTTTTCCTGCTATACTCATAATTTTTAAATTAAAAATCTTGAAAAGTTCAACTTTTGATTAAAACCTAAAAGAATTGAAAATCATTATCTCATGGGCATGATTTGTTGATGCAAACCTGGACCATCATGCATAACCATCATTGTGTTGGGGTTGGTGTTAAAGATGAAGGTTTATCACAGATTCTGTCGATAATGCACCTAAATGGCCAATGATTAGTGGCAAAAGACCAACGCTTCTTGCCTATTCAAGCGACTATTTGAATGGCCAACAAGGATTAGTCTTTTGTAGTTGCACTATTGCCATTCAACTCGCTGCCAACTTCACCCATGCAAAAGGGTCTACAGCAAAAACATGCCACGTGGACAAAGTTTGTAGTAATGGAATCCAACCACATGTTGGTATTTATTTCCTTAGGCAACACTATGTCGTTCCTTAGGTTCACACTTAATTAAGGGAAAAAAATGGACTCGTGCTACTTCACACACATGATAATTGCACATATTATTATTATTATTATTTTTATTTTGTATTACAATATTTGTAAAAACAATGTTGGTGGATTCCGCTGTATTTTTTTTTGAATTATAGAAAAATTTAGCTATATTACACTTGCACAGTTTTGCAATCATACACTTACACAGTTTTGCAATCAGTGTCCCAACTATGAAACTCATATTTAGCCTTTTGCATACTTTCCCTTCAAAACATATGCGTAGGTTCTTCAATTACACTTTTTTCCATGTCCTTCAAAGTCATGTATGTTGATTTTCCTCTTATATCCTTCACAAATATATTTACTTTTTCAAAAGGTACTATCACTATGGAATGGCTACAACCTTGATTGAAAATGCCATTAACTTATTGCTAAGCATGTCCACGAAAATGCAACCATTTCTACACATTTTGGCACTTGACATTGTCCACTCTTTGTAGAGTTCAACCACACATTGTCCACTCTTTGTAGAGTTCAACCACTCTTTGTAGAGTTCAATCATGTAATGTGCTTCTATATCTAATGGAACACACATGCTTCCACTTGATTGCCATTTTCAAATTAGCTCTTCTTCACTCCAATAATCATTTATTAAAAACATATCTTTGTTCCCACTTACTTCCTCTTTCGTTAAAGAGGAAATTATTCCTATTAGAGTATTGAGTCCTTATCATATAAATTGGGCAATAAAGAGACGAGTTGAATAAAAAACCTCCCTTCGTCAATTCAAAAACTAACAAGGCAATAAAAAGGTCGTTGTATTTGACTTTGTTGACATGGAAGGAGGGAAGATACAAATCACTTGATTTATTGATTACACTGACATTTTCTATGTGCAAATCCAACCTGGTCATGTCTACATTATCTCCAAAGCCACTACCAAACCAACACACACACACACACACACACACACACACACACACACACAATGAATGGAAAACATTCTTGCAACCCACATTCTTAGTACAACATTGTGCAGTCAATGATACATCAATTCCCCCACATCATTTCAACTTTAAATCAATTAGTGAAATCAACTCAACAACAATGAACATTGTGGTTGAGATTATTGGTGGTCACTAACACTTCCCCTAGCTCCCTTATGCATATGAAATATGGCTCATAAACCATGAAGAAAAAATCCATCTAAAGGACATGTCAAGCTATAGCATGGATGTGACAATGTGGGGAGAAAATTTCCATGTGAAAGACAAAGAACATGCTAATTTATGTTTTATAGCAACCCAACCCATCCTAGTAATAAAGTGAGGTCGTGTAGTCAAGTTTAATGGTAAAACTATAGAGACTATCTCTAAAGTCAGTGTTCTAATAAACCAAGATATAGAAAAAGGCCATAAGCTGACAAGCTGGTTTGAAAAATAGTGCGTGCATGCTCCCTCCCCATCCTTAACTAGAAGATATGCTAATTTCCCAATCCAAATAAATAAAAGAAGAGCAATTGTTGAGGTTCTTAGCAATAATCCCTCTGAGAAATCAAAATGAATTTTAGTAAAGGCTACCATAAAAAAAATACACATAGATGAATTATATTACCTTACATGTCCTTTAATTGATGTTGTTGATAGGAAATCATTAAAAAGGTGTTGCACAATTATGACAACAATTTGCATTGTCCCAAATGCAATGTTGATTTCTCAGAATGCGATTATAGATATCTAGTTCAGATGGATCTATAGGACCACATAGGAGACCTAGCTGCAAATATAGAGGCATTTAAAGATATTGGGTGTTTGAAGGTCATCATCATGACATTAGAATAGTTAACATTCAAATATGAGTACAAATTTTTGCTAGATGATATCAAAAAAATACGCCAAGCATACATGGATGTATATAGTTTTGTATTACCTCCATTTTTGTCACCCTTTTCTTTTGAAGCTTTCACATGTGCATATATCCATTTTGAATAGTCTAATGATATTTCAATTCCAAAAATGTTATATGAACTGTTGATACATAATTATTTTATTTCAATTCTCATTGTATGGTCGTCAAAATTTATTTTATTCAAACCAAATTCTCCCATCACAACTTAAACTCAAATCTATTCTTTTATTAGACCAAGCACAACTACACTTTTTTCCAATAGAAAAAAAAACATCATGCCCAACTTATTTTTGGAAAACCTTCTACTACTATACTAATATAATATTGCATTAGTTTTCAAGATCAAAAGACACAACTACCAAATGTGATTTCATGCTTACAAGAAGATTGCATGATGCAGTTGAAATATATATGCATCACAATGATATTCCCAAATATTTACACCCTTTTGTGGTTAAGGCTACACCATATGGAATAACAATTTCAATTTTTGTGTATATGTTGTTGTATGTCTTAACCAAGCAAATGTCAAACTTGAAACTTTGTAGTTAATATTAGTTTCTTGATTTGTGGATATGTCTTTTATCATTTAGGGTTAGAGGCCCCGTACATGGACCATGACCTCCATCGGTGAACCTTATAACTTAATACATTTCCTTTGGCCCTATACCATGGCATGGGCCCTAAGAACCATCCCTAATGCACAAATCCTTGAAATTATGACCATGTCTCACATGTGGGCTAAGGATTTCTTATACATGCCTTATGTGGTGGTCTAGTGCACCATGAATGGCCCATGAGCCCCAGAGGCAATTGGTATGGAATTATACCCTAAGTTAAAACCTTAGACCATGCCATTGGCCATGAGAACAATAATTGGTGTTATGAAACTTAGAATGGAAACCATAACCCATTTATAGGTTAAATATTTCCTTAATAGGGCCTATGTGATGGCTTGGGTCCTTGTGCAAGGTGCATGAGCCATACATGCAAATATTAAGGAAAATACATTTTCTTTTGATCCTGGACCCTGGTGTACATTATGAAAACTATACGCGGTGTGCCAAACCTTGAAATGAACACCATATCCCACTTGCATGGAAAATATTCCCTCTGCAAGGCCTAATGTTATGGCTTGAGGCCCCACACATGGTCAATGAGTCATAAAGGAAAATGTTATTTCCCAACAACATAGATTTTGGCACCAAACCATGTATTGGACAATGAAAATCATTCCTAGTGTTCCAAACCTCAAAATGGCCACATATTCGACCTATAGGGAAAATATTCCATATGGAGGGCCTATGTGGTGGTTTGGGGCCCCAAACATGACCTATAAGCTCTACAAGAAAATTTTATAGCCCAAGACCTTGGATTTTAGTGATAATCCATGGCATCAAGGATTAACACATGATTTGGCATCAAGGCTTAAGACATTTTTCAGTGTTTCATACACTAGAAATTGGTATAAAGACTTAAGACTTGGTTTGGGGGTGAAAATTAGTGTATTATACCCTAACTATTTTTTATAAGAATCACGTGCCATGTGTAGGGACTGTGTATGATCTCTTTACATGAAATATTTCACCTATGAGTGTGATAAGGGAATAATTTCAAGCATTATCACATAACAAATGGTTATTGGGGCCTAAAATATCGCCTAGGGTAAACAACTAGGATCTTATTACATAACTATTAATTCTACCGTGATAAAATCCCAGGGTTGGATGGTTATCCAATGGATTTCTACATAGGGTTTTATAATCTACTTGAAGATGATCTTATAAGGGTGATAAAGGAGGTAAAGAGGTAAAACAAAGTGCTTGGTGCATTCAATGCCACATTTTTGGCATTAGTCCTAAAAAAGGATAACCCAGAAAGCTTTGAAGAGTTTAGGACAATATCTTTCTATAATTGTATGTACATGTCTAACTGGTTATATTTTAGATTGATCCTTATTCATATTGGCTTTAGCCTTCCAATGGTAAATTGGATAAAGGGATGTGTGATGGTATGCCACATATTTATCCTTTGTTGTGTTAATAAATGGTTCAACTTCAAGGTTCTTCAATCCCTCCAAGGAGTTAAGGAAATGTTTCCCACTCTCACCCTTGTTTCTTATAATAGCTCAAGTTTTAAGAAAAACAATTAAAAGCCAAAAGAACAAGGGTAATTTTAGGAGTTAAAGTGGGAAGAGAATTATCTTTATCCCATTTGTCGTTTGTGGATGATTTTCTGCTCTTTTTGAAAGGGATTGTGAGGGAAGTAAGGAATTAAAATATATTTTGGATATGTATAGCACTTTTACAGGAATATTGGAGGTAAGTATCATGAAGTTTGCAATTTCTTGTTTCAGTTTGGTTGAGGAGATAGAGAGGTAGGTTGTAGAGATATTCCCATGCAAATGCATAAGTTTCAATGATGGTTTCAAATACCTAGTCTTTCCACTCAAACCTAATGGGCATGGGAAAAAGGACCATGAGTGGTTAGTGGAAAAAATTTAGGCTATAATTAATATTTGGTGTAGTAAGTGTGGTTATCGAGTGGCATAAGGAAAAATCTATTTAAGTCTATCTTAAGGCTATACCAATCTTCCGGCACACACTATATTATATTCCAACGGGTATTTTAGAAAGGAGACAAGAATAATGGTTTTCAAATTCTTATGGTCGAGGAAAGATAAATATGAAAAGATCCCTTTAGTGTAGTGGAAGTTAATAGGAAAGCCAAAAGATGAAGGAGGGTGCTGGCTAAAAAATATTCACTATTTTGGGAAGTCATTGGCAGTGAAAAGTTTGTGGATCATTATTTTTGGGAAGATTACGTGGAAGGATATTATAGTGTAGAAATTGATGAGTCTTGAGACTATTATTGATTGGATAAAGAACTAGAGAACGTCTATCAACAATGTGTTAAGGTCCTAACCCGCACATAGGTAGATCAATGTATTCGGATGTAATAAAGGTCAATATTAATAAGGCCTTTCAATAAAATAGAATAAGGCGGATGTAAGAAGACCTAATAGAAGCTTTTGCTTCTAGAAGGATCTTCCTCTAGATGCTTCTCTTAATAGACATATTTAGTATAAATAAGAGGCGAGGGTATGTGAACCCTAGCTTGGAGATTATTGTAACAGAGCGCTGCTCGACTGGAGGTTGCCCCCTCGAAGAGGCCTGTGAACATTGCTTTCTGAATCAAACTACTTTTCTATTGCTATTTCGTATATCATTTCTGTGTATTGTGAAGATTATGTTGGATATTTTACTGTTATTCTGCCATTTCTAGCATTTTATTTCTGTTCTGCACATTTTATATATCTGGTATCTTGCAAGTGGTATCAGAGCACTTTCCTTGGCAGAAATTGTGGGTATTTTTTTTCCAGGGTAGAGACGTATTCCAGCATCTTTAAGCCATAGAGATATGTCGTTACGCGCATAAACCCGCGGTTGAGGGATTCATACACGCAGGAAATACAAGTGGTTCTTAAGCGCACATCTGTTGGCCACCCTTGTAACTCCTATTGGTACCCCTTCGAGTGGTAGCGCATCAGACAACACCTGTGTACGGATCAACCTAGATTTCCTGAAGCCCTCTTTAGATAAACCTATCGGCCGCCGAACTGCTATAGTGTCACCGAGAACAACACTTGGGAAGATACTCTCTAGTACCTGGGTAGTCGGGTAGTACGACTAAGGGTACGGTCTATCCTCCTTAGTTAGTGCCCTGAGATATTGGGCCGAGTACTACTGTTGGACCCCGCA
>ML781547.1:128641-140988 GCA_009831015.1 Picea engelmannii | reverse complement strand
CTTACCCAAATCGGGGAATAAATCAGTCATAATGGTTGTGGTGGATCGCCTTTCCAAGTATGCTCATTTTTGCACTCTTCCCCACCCATTTACTGCATCCACAGTGGCTCAAATTTTCATGGACCAGGTCTTCAAGCTGCATGTCATGCCACACTCTATTGTTTCCGATCGAGACCCAACTTTCACAAGCAATTTTTGGCAAGAATTGTTTAAGTTACAAGACACACAATTGCATCTCAGCTCAGCTTATCATCCCCAAACGGATGGTCAAACGGAAGTTGTCAACAAGTGTTTGGAAACATATATGAGGTGTTTTACCTCTGAAAAGCAACACCAGTGGGCTCAATGGTTACCCCTAGCTGAATGGTGGTACAACACTACATACCACACAACCACTTGCATGACTCCTTTTGAAGCAGTATATGGATAGAAGCCACCTTCAGTTCTCTCCTACTTACCGGGTACCTCGAAGGTCGAGGCGGTTGACCAAACACTTACAGTCCGAGAGGATATCCTTCATACCCTTAAAGAGAACTTGGTCATGGCACAAAATAGAATGAAGCAGCAAGCAGATCAAGGTCGCTCAGAACGTCAATTTGCAGAAGGGGACCAGGTGTTTCTGAGACTGCAACCATATAAGCAAACTTCCCTCAAGGCCGAGTAGTGTTAGAAGCTAGCACCCAAATTCTATGGCCCTTACACAGTTCTCAAGCATGTGGGACAAGTTGCATATCAGTTAGCTCTGCCCAGTCAGTCGAAGCTACATCCTGTTTTTCATGTTTCATGCTTGAAGAAGGTGATTGGAACCAGGTGCCAAATTCAAACCAACCTTCCCGAGTTAGCTGACGAAGGATCCATTTGGCTACAACCAGAAGCAGTTTTGGACCAGCGTGAGAGTCGCCTGCATCATAGAACCATCAAGGAAGTGATAGTACAGTGGAAAGATATGACTCCAGCAGATGCCACTTGGGAACCAGCTACCATTCTGCAGCAGTTTCCACATCTCAAGCCTTGAGGACAAGGTTGTTTTTAAGGGGGAGGACATGTTAAGGTCCTAACCCGCATATAGGTAGATCAATGTATTTGGATGTAATAAAGGTCAATATTAATAAGGCCTTTCAATAAAATAGAATAAGGCAGATGTAAGAAGACCTAATAGAAGCTTCCGCTTCTGGAAGGATCTTCCTCTAGATGCTTCTCTTAATAGACATATTTAGTATAAATAAGGGGCGAGGGTATGTGAACCCTAGCTTGGAGATTATTGTAACAGAGCGCTGCTCGACTGGAGGTTGCCCCCTCGAAGAGGCCCGTGAACATTGCTTTCTGAATCAAAGTGCTTTTCTATTGCTATTTCGTATATCATTTCTGTGTATTGTAAAGATTATGTTGGATATTTTACTGTTATTCTGCCATTTCTAGCATTTTATTTCTGTTCTGCACATTTTATATATCTGGTATCTTGCACAATGTGTCTACCCATTGGAAGGCATTAGTTTAGTGTTTCTATCTTGTTGATGGATAGTTAGTGTGGAATATAGGTAATGGGGAGCAAGTAGGAGTTGCGATGGATTTGTGGGTAAGGTGAAAATATAGCTTTAGGCTACTAAAAAGGATGATTTATCTTGTTCAAGACAAAGTAATTTATACACTCAATCAAGCGGCTGATCGAATGAACTACAATCTGTGGAAATAAGTTTGGAATAAAGTTGACTTTTTAGGTTTGGAAGGTGAAAATGTAATTATCTAAAATGCTTGTGGAGAGCTTAGTTAGAACATATGTTAGAATTACTGAGGAGAAATATGTTGTTGTTCAGTATAAAAATAAATCTTTAGGCTATTACCGAACAAGATTGGGATACCAAGCTAACTTTTCATCAAATATAGAAAATAGAGCATGGTGGTGGAAAGGATTATGGAAGGTAAAGGCTCCAAAAAAGAAAAAAATATTTATGTGGTTAGTATTGATGAATAGGGTGTTCACTTGGGAAATTTGCAGAAATGAGATAACTAGGGGTTTGGAATTTGCATCCTCTATAGAGAAAATGAGGAAACAAAATCACATTTTTCACAAAACGTCCTTATGTTAACAAATTGTATATTTAAGTTGAACTAATTATAGGATTAAAGGCTAAAGTTGAACTAATTATATGATTAAAGGAATTGTAGGCAAGGGATATTGTTGGCGAGTCTAGATAGCGAGGATCCAAATGATTTTTGAGGTGAAAGGAATCCCATATTTTTAGGTGGACTCATAGGTAAGAGCATTAGCTTTAGCGTACAAGGTTCCAGTTCCATAGAATCCTAAAATACAATTGTCAGATTTGAATATAAACAAGGATCAAGTATGGGACAATTTTTTATGGTTCTAGTAAAGGGTAATAGTAGTGTTGGTTGTGATGTTTACATATTACAATTTCATTTAATCAATTTGAAGGCAACCCTTGGGCCTGGTAGTAATAATTTGACAAATTTAATGGATTTGAGATAATGGGGTAGTTAGGGGTTAATTAGAGGTAACTAGGGGTCAATTATGGGGTAATTAGGGGTAATTAATGGTAATTGTGGGTGAGTAGGGGTAATTATGGGTTAATAGTGGATGATTGGATGTTATTTAGAGGTAATTAATGATAAATAATGGTCCATTATGCGTAATTAGAGGTAATTAGATGTATGGCATGTCTGGGCCTAACGATTAAGAATATGGGTTTTCTCCTTAGAGGGCACATGCTTAATTTCAAAGGGGGGAAGGGTATGTACACGCGAGAAAGTTGTTGTCTGTGGATATTAGTATGAGATTGGAAAGATACGAACACTCTCATTCTTTTTTATGGGCTAGAGATCGGGACAAATTGTATTTCCCAGGCAAACTCCAATGCCCAATTTTTTTGTCAATTGGGTCTAGCTTGAGTGGTTGTATGATGGAGTGTTATACTCCCCACCTGGGTTCTATTCTCTTAAGTGACATGACAAAGCTTCAAGCTTCTATAGAATCTAGTTTACCCTGGGTACCATCCTTGGAATGAGGGAAAGTGCCCGGTGGGTTTCCTCGGGATATGCATTACATGAAAAGAAGAAGAAGAAGAAGAAGATGAAGAAAGAAAGTAGGGGTAGTTAGAGGTTAATTAGTGGTAATCAAAGGTTATTTAGTGGCAATTAGTGATCATTTAGAGGTAGTTACTGGTACTAGAGTTTAATTAGGGGTCAATTAAGGGGTTAATTAATAGTAAATTAAAGAGTAATTATGCATAATTAGTGGTCAATTAGGGGTAATTATGGGTCATTTAGGGGTAATTACTAGTACTTAGGTGTTAATTGGGGGTAATTAGGGGTCAATTATGGGGTTAATTAATTGTCAATTATCGAGTAATTAGGGGTAAGTAATGGTCAATTAACGATAATTATGGGTTAATTAGGGGTAATTAGTGGCCGATTAACGATAATTATGGGTTAATTAGTGGCCTTTTGGAGGTAATTAATGGTCAATTAGGGGTAATTCATGGTTAATTGGAGGTAACTAGTGGATAATTAATGTCAATTAGGGGTTAACAAAGGGTCAATTATGGTGTAACATTTAGGGGTAATTAGGGGCCATTTATGGGTAAATAGTGGAAATTAAGGATTAATAAGGGGTCGGGTTTGAAGAATTAGGGGTTTATTAAGGGTAATTAATGGTAAATATGGGGTAATTAGGGGTTAATTATGGGTCTCTATGGGTAATGAGGGGTTAGTTACGTGAAATTAGAGGTCAGTCGGGGTTAATTAGAGGTCAATTATGGTGTTCTTTATTAGCAAAATAAAGTATTCAGGGAAGAAATACGAGATTAGACCTAGATTTAGAGAATAAATGATAGATTATAACAACAATAGGAAATTGTAGAGAACCAAAATACCACAAATAACAATACCTTTATTGATGGAAGCAATGTTCACTTGCCTCTTTGAGGTGGAAAAATCTAATTGAGTAGAGCCCCAATTACAATATGCTTCACAAGACATCTCATTACATTGCTTATACTTCTTTATATATTTATATCTACATCTAAAATAAAGTTCTAGTAGGAAGAACCTTCTAGTAAGCCTTCTTACGATTATTTTTTTCACACTATATCTATTACACATGCCTTATTTACTAGAGATGGCATCAATACATAGAAACCTATCTATATACTTAAAGGGGTTAGGGTAGGACCTTAACATGCTCTCCTCCATATAAAGAAGCATTGTCCTCAAGGCTGGAGATGAGGGAATTGTTGAAGGATATTTGTTGGTTCCCATGTGGTATCCTCATGCAATGTATCCTTCCACTATATCAGGACCTCCTAGATAGTGTGTTGACAGAGACAATGCTCTCTCTTTATAGGATGGACTTGGGTTGCAACCAAATGGAACCTTCTTCATCTAGTTTTGGAAGGCTAGTTTGAATACAACAATAAGATCAGACCACTTTCTTTAAGAAAGAGACATGAAAGATTGGATGAGTTTTAGAGTGGCTAGGAAGCTCCAACTTGTAAGCCATTAGTCCAATATGTTTGAGGACCTTGTAGGGGCAATAAAACTTGGAAGCAATATTCTAGTGGTGGTTGTCTTTGAGGGAGGTCTTCATATAAGGATGCAAATGAAGGAACACCTAATCCCCTTATTGAAAATGGAATTTTGAATGATGTATATTAGCCTACTACTACATCCTATTGTGAGCCATTACCAGATTATCCTTAAGAGTGCGGAGAATGTCGGCTCGAGCTGTGAGGGTTTAATATATCCCCTACACCTTAGAGAAGTGTCTTGGTAAGTAGTATATTACTAATGGGAAATTTTGGCCATAGAAAACCTCAAAGGGATTCATTCGAGTGGCACCATGATAAGTTGTATTATACCACCATTTCGCTAGAGGTAACCACTAGAACCATTGGGATTTTCACTATCAAGTAAATCACCACAAATACACTTCCAATCACTTGTTGGAAACTTTAGTTTGACCATTAGTTTGGGGGTGATATGCAGTGCTAATATTCAATTGATTTCCTTGGAGTCGAAATAATTCTTGCCAAAAATTTCTAGTGAAAGTCGGGTCACGGTCTGTCACAATAGATTGCGAAATACCATGGAGTTTAGAGATATTATCCATGAATACTTGAGAAACCATGGAGGCTTTAAATGGGTTTTGTAGAGCACAAAAGTGAGCTTATTTGGAAAGGCAACTGGCCACAACCATTATTACATATTCATTGCCAGATTTTGGTAACCCCACAATGAAGTCCATAGAAATGTCATTCCATATAGCTAGGAGAATGGGAAAAATTGTAGTTTAGCTGGAGGTTTCATTGTCTCTCTCATGAGTCGTTGGAAAATGCATAGTTCTTCCACAAAGGTGTGGATGGCCTTCTTCATTCCTTCCCAAAAAAATCAATGTTTGCTCCTTTCATATATTTTATGAAACCCTAAATGACCTATTGTATGAGAGGCATGTAGTTCATATAACATCCATGATTTGAGAAGCTCTTCATTTTTCCAAGTGTATCCTTGATATGTATGGGGTTTCATTTTAATTTATTGGATCATGTTAGAAATCTTGGGATCTGTTAACCATTCGTCGTGAATATCATTCAACTAGTCTACTACTATGAAGGAGAGTGAAAAGAGGGACCCTTCCTATTAATTTTTCAAGAGACAACATATGCTACCTCATTATCCTTTCCCTTCTTATAAAATATCTCATAGTCATATCCCAACATTTTAGTGATTCATTTCTATTACTTGGGGGAAGAAATCATTTGCTCCAGGAAGTATTTCAGGTTGCGATGATCGATTTTAATATGGAAACAT
This sequence comes from Picea engelmannii, assembly GCA_009831015.1. Taxonomy (NCBI): domain Eukaryota; kingdom Viridiplantae; phylum Streptophyta; class Pinopsida; order Pinales; family Pinaceae; genus Picea; species Picea engelmannii. Next base: position 135,165 of record ML781547.1, on the reverse strand, counting down.
TACTCGAGAAGGTATGGATACCAGAAATCCATATCATGTAATATAATGATCATCTTATTTTGATAAGTTGACTTTCCCAAGTGCCTCTCACATAGTTGTTTGTTAGTAAAATACCAATGGGCATCTTGCTTACATGAGTATTTCTTCAATGACTATATCAGAGGCCTCACATTCCAATACAAAGGTCTTAAGGTTGTGAGGGGAGATACAATCTTTCCATAGTTGCTTATGATATATCTGTAATAACTAGTGAGATCAAGAAAACCTCAAATTTAAGAGTTTATGGGTGAGGCCAATCCTTCATTGCTTTAACTTTTTTTAGAACGACATGCACACCATCATGACTAACAATATGGCCCAAATATTCCACTTCAGAGACACCAAAGGTACATTTGGACCTCTTGAGAAAGTGTTTATGATTAACAAGTAGTTGTAAGACTTGATCCACATGGGTGACAAGGGATTAAAAAGTTTTATTGTAGATTAAGATGTCATCAAAAAAGACAAGGACAAAATGACACATAAAGGGTTAATATATTTTGTTTTTGAGACTCTAGAAGATGGAAATTTCATTGCAAAGGCCAAAGGGAATCACCGAGAACTCACAATGACATTCATGAGTGCAAAAAGTAGTTTTAGAAATATACACCTCCTTCATGCAAATTTGGTGACAGCCTTAGCAGAGATCAATTTTGGTGAAGAATTCAACATCCTTAAGCTCATATAAAATGTCATAAATGAATGGAATGGGAAACTTCTCATTGATTGTGAGTTTGTTGAGATATCAAAATTTAGGACCCATGCACCAAATGCCTTCTTTCTCTAGGATCATGACAACCAATGGAGAATAATGGTTAGTACTAGGGATGATGACACTAATGGCTAGCAACTCCTGAACTGTCTTTTCTATTTCATTTTTTTGGACAAATGGAAGGTTATATATGCATACATTAGGTGGGAGGATATCTATTAAGAGAAGAAAAGAATGATCATGCTCACCTTGGGAGGTTGGTAGTCCTTAGGAAGGTTCAAAGATGGATTGGTATTTGGATAATACTAACTATATGTTAGGATGAATGGGTTAATAAGGTGTATCAAGGGCTTGATGGCATGGAATTTAGCCACAATGCTTGAATGCCATTTTTTAAGAATATTTTCTGCACGGAGAGAGTTGATGATCTTTGGAGAGCCGACTGTGATTCCTTTGAAAGTGTATCTATGACCCTCCTGCTAGAAACTCATGGGAATCCATGGTGATGGGACCTAATTTCCATAACCATTCTGCACCCAAGACAATGTCACAGCCTCCCATTCCAATAGAAAACATGTGTTTTATCAAGGAATAATCAACCATTTGAATCCTCACATTTTCACAATGGCCACCACATTTCATAGAACCTCCATTAGAAATCATGATTTAGAAGTTGTTCATAGCATGGATGTAGCAGTGTGTTTATTGGGATACACATCAATGAATGAAGTTATGGGTGCTACTATTGTCAAATAAGATAATGACTTTGTGATGTTTGATATATCCAATCAATTTGAGGGTTTGGGGAGCAGGAATACCAGTGAAGGCATGCAGGGAGATTTATTGTTCCACATCCTACAGAGTAGATGTGGGAATGTCTTCAACGAGTGGATGAAGAGTCTTTGGAGGTATAGCTTCAACTTCATCATTATAAATGTCCTTTGAAATGGCCATAAAGTTTTTTTTCTCCTCACATTTATGCCCGAGAAAATATTTCTCATCAAAGTTGTAGTAGAGACCTTTAAGTTGGCCTCCATAATTTTGGCTCGGGTTAACATGTGGATCTTGAGGGGTGGAGAGGATGGAGAGGGATTGGTAGGTGGAGAAATAGTGGGATGGGGATGGGGAATAAATGGGTTCTTTTTAATTTGAGCATTCACCTCCTTTTGGGCTTCCCAAGATCTTTGAGAGGCTTCCAACCAACTAGTAGGATAAGCCATTAATATTTGTGCATGTATCTATGAATCTTTCATACCATTGATAAAGCATTCCCTAAAAAACGTTTGTCCCAAATAATGAATGTTTGTTTCAAAGCATTCATAGAGGTCTAAGACAAATTGTGTCCAAGAAATATAACCCATACGGGAGTTCTTATGCCATTTCCACCATTACCAACATTCAGGATCCAAATACAAGATACCCACATGAAGTTTCATTAAGTCATCTATTATTCCATGTAGGGAAAATAATGTTCCATCTGAGTAACCCAACCTGTGGGGTCGGATCCATCAAATCTGTTGAGATCCACTTTAGGAAGTATATTTTACATTTGAGTCATTAGATCATGAACAAGTGGGGTAGAGTGATGCCCAATGAGATTGGATGATTCAACCCCTTCCTTTTAGGATGATTGGTCCAACCATTGATAACCCACATATTGTGAAGCAAGAATATGAGTTTTCATCGCCATGATTTTGGACATCTGGTTGGGGAATGACTCCATCTTGGCTAGCTTCTCATGAATGACATCAAGATCTTGCTAAGAACATGAGTGGTTTCAGTTTATCTTGTGTTACAACTCATCACATAGAGTTTCCAAAGAAGACACTTTGGTGGATAACTCTATGCCTTGAGTGGTAGAGATTAAGATGTGGATAAAAAAAAAGAAAAAGTTACTGGAGAGTGGTATCAAGGAAATCAACACTATGTTTTGGGTCTGTTGATATAGTTTCCAAATAATTTGGCAAGCGGGTCCACCAAAAACACTTACAAGAGATTGGTACCATGATGATCAAATCTATGCAAGGATTATTTTGAGATGGGTCTCAAATAAGGGTGCAAGTAGGATATTTTTTCCTACTGTTGGAGTTTTAATCTTTCCTAAATGTTACTACGTTGACATTATTCCAAAATTCTCAATACTACAATTTATGTAGGAATTTGGTGGATTGGAATTAGAGGATAGGGTTTCTAGGGTGTTGAGGGCAAGGGAGTGCTAGGTGATATAGCTCTATGATATATGTACAGGGTCCAACAATGGTACTTGGCCTAATATCTGAAGGCATTGTTGATGTATTTTCATGAAACCCATCAACTAGGTGATTTTTGTCCATACTTGAAACTATATCTCTCAAATGGAGACCAAAATTTTGGAATCTAGAAAGTGCCAGATAACCCTCACCTATTAATCATGAAGACCCAACAAGTTTTTAAAAATTTAGAATTAGTTTCAATGTTGCAAATCTTCTTCATTCAAGGCCAATGGGTATGATTTATATTTAGAACAAAAGAGAAGAAAAGAAAAGGATACCAAAAAAAGGAAATTGCTTATGTTCATCCTTCCATTGGATAGTCCTATGTGTCAGCTTTGTCCAACATTTTATATAATAAAAAATAGAGGTCATATTCCCAAGATATAACCAATTTTGTCACATCCTTCACATTTTTGCAACCTCCATTTTTCCCTCCACATACCTCAAAGTGTACCCCTTAAATCCACAACAATTAGTCATTTTCATGAATGTGAAACATCATCCTCATTACTTGTTTCTCACCATTTTTGCATTTTATTATTTTTATACTAAGTTTTACCTACATCTTGCATTAAGCCCCTCGCAAGCACATCTGCAAGCTTGCATACCCGTGAACCAACATTCCCGCATAGTGGAGCCTCCTCCCATATTTCTCTGCAACTTGCAATGCCCTATTTTGTTGCATCTCATATACCCATGAACCCACATTCCCGCACAGTGGAGCCTCCTCTCCTATTTCTCCACAACCTGCATTTCCCTATTTCTCCACAACCGACATTGTCCAAACACTTAGTTTATTTTCTCATTTATTATCCTAAGTTTTATTCCCCTCCCCCTTCCTTTGGCATACCTCCCAATACACACTCCAACCTATGACAACATGACACGTGGAAACCCCTTGAAATTTTCACATGTGGTAGTGAAGTGGACCTATCTTTGAGTAACACTTGGAAGGCATGGGTTGGACACAAATGACTGGGTGGTGAGGTGGAGACCAAAAACTACACTATGCACAAGCTACACAAGGTTCAATGGTTCTCTCTACTTCACACACAAATAATATGGGGATGTCATTTACTTGTAAACATGATATGAGAATCCTCCCATAATGCATGTGGGATAAATATGGCGGATTTACAAATCAAGGGCCACGAATTCATGTGGAATAATAAATCAACAGTTGTTGAGTCCCTATCTTTCAAAGACCATAACTTGAGATCCCGATGTTCAAATTGAGTAAACGGTAGCTCGTTGGAAAGATAGAGCCATGAAGAATAACCTAGAAATGGTTTCCATGGTTAGAATGAGAACTATCATGCCTTAAAAAAAAACGTGACTATTTCTGGCTTGACAACAAATTATTTTTGAAAATGGTTAATTAAAATAAATTTATGAACGTCTAAAGTGTGTCCTAGTTGGGGGAACAAATATATAAGTTCACATACACAAAGGGGTTTTAATAATCATTGGTATTTTATTACATAAGAGGATGAAAGAAATATTAAGAGTGTTAGAATTAGGGTAAATTTGCAAAACAGTAGTATCTTTTAATTTCAGTGATCAAAACAGCTAGATATATACACATAGAATGTAGATCTATGAAAGACAACAATACACTTATAAAGGAAACTCTGATCTAATATGAATAGAAACTCAGATCTAAGGAAATAGTACTCTGATCTAAAGTAACAGTGAACAGATCTGAAAGATACAATAGATCTATAAGGATATACACATATTTCATATCTAACAACTTAGTCTGATCATTACTCAATTGAATAACTTGTAAATTCAAAGCATGTATTCAGATCTACTCAATGCTAACTAGGTTAAACAATTCTGTAGTAAAATCAAAACCAAATCTGAGAGAGATGAGTAAGATGCATACCTAGTACAACAACCTTACCTTTGAAGAAGAGCAATAACCATAGGGGATGCAGAACCCTTTTATATGCTCAAACAAAGGTTCAGTTCATAGATCTATAATGGATCTCAATGCCAAGGAATGAAAGAACTTTCTTGCCACCAAGTACAAGGGCCACAGGAAGGAAACTCAATCCCAACAGAGGTTATAAATGCCCAAACCCTCACTCAGAATACCACACAGTAAAACCCTTACCCAAGAGACTTTAGAACTAAAAACAGGACTGTGGGTAAACCCTTATTTCAACAGAGAACAAAATTGAACCCTATAGTCATGCCTATGTAGATAACACCCTACAGGTTCGCTCTAATAGGAGGGCTGCAAAATCAGAGGTTCTCCACACAGCATACAGGAGCAGGCTGCACCTAGTAGCTTAGTCACAGCGGAAGAAAGGAGGAGGCTGAAACCTTGTGAATTTCCCACACAACAAAAGTATAGAGGGGCCGAAACCTCTAGAAAATTGTTCACAGCAGAAGGGAGGAGGGTTCCGCACCTTGCACAAGGCTCACACAAGGATAGGCTGCACTCTAGCAGTCCTCAAGTAGACTCGCTCTCACACATAACCCCAAACCTGCAACAAAAGAAGGGAGCCGCACCTAGCAACAACTCCAAACAGCAATCAAGAGAGAAGAGGCCGGTGTTGGAAGTCCACCCACAGTAAACACAAGGAGGCCACACCCAGAGCAAACACAAGGAGGCTGCTCCTACAACAAACACAAGGAGGCCGCACCCACAACAAACACAATGAGGCTACAGCTAGAGAGAGAGAGACCAACGCTTGCACATAAGAATGATAGATGAGTGAAAGGTGAGGGGGGGGGGTTTAATTTATAGTAATTAGGCTAGGGCAAGGGTTAGAATAAAGAAAATAAAATCACATGTTTAAATTTAAATTTAAACATGTGATAATAAACATTTTAATTTTAACTTTAATTTTAACCCTTGAATAAGACAACAAAACCCCAAACCAAACATGCAAGGGTAAAGGAGGGTTTTCAAGGTGGCAATACTCATTCCTTCATATCACATGGTGAACCTATTACTTTATCATCACTGCATATGGTACTTATCCCTCATGTGGTTATGTCCTTCTTCAAGGAAGGTCATGTACCATCAAATACTTGATAGAGGATCAAGTAGCCCCGAAAATTTTTCTGGGGTCTTATCCACCAAGGTCAGAGACCAAGGATCAACCCATGCCATATGCATGGGTACCCTGGACATTTCCAGGGGCCCTAGGCTTATCTAGGGGCTTTAACTACTTGGTCATAGACCAAGAACCCCAGTCGTATACTGGGGGCCCTCTCAGGGGTCTTTACTGCTTGGTTATTCACCAAGAACCCCAGTCGTATACTGGGGGCCCTCAAAAGGGTCCTTTTCCATGGCACTGACTGTTTGGTCCCAGACCAAGTACCCCAGGAGTGCACTGGGGGCCCTAGATCTCGTCTAGGGTATTAGCCATCCTCCAGGAGAATGGCTCTTGCAGCTGCTTATAAATTTAACACTCCCTCTCAGCAAGAGAGGCATTCTCAGCTACACCAAGCTTGTCACGAAAGTATACAAACTTTGTCAAGGACAGTGGCTTGGTGAAAATGTC
>ML781547.1:91928-128591 GCA_009831015.1 Picea engelmannii | reverse complement strand
ATAAATTTAACACTCCCTCTCAGCAAGAGAGGCATTCTCAGCTACACCAAGCTTGTCACGAAAGTATACAAACTTTGTCAAGGACAGTGGCTTGGTGAAAATGTCTGCTGTCTGTTCTGCTGTCAGAACATACTGAATGCTGAGAACTTTCTTCTGAATCATGTCCCAGATATAATGATATCTCATCTCAATGTGTTTCGATCTGTCATGAGACACCGAGTTCTCAGTGAGCTTGATACAACTCTGATTGTCACAATGAATAACTGTGGGTTCAAGCTCGAACCTGAATAAGTTTGAAAGTAGCTTCCTGAGCCACACTGCTTCTCTGCCAGCAGCACTAGCAGCAATGTACTTTGCCTCTGCAGTGCTTTGGGCTACGGAGCCCTGTTTCCTGCTGGACTAGGAAATCATAGCTGAACCTAAACTGAAGCAATATCCAGAAGTGCTCTTCTGGTCCACTGCACTGCCCATCCAATCTGAATCTGTAAATCCATGTAGCATCACACCTCCACTGGATGTGTATCTGAGACCATAAGCTATAGTCCCCCGAACATATCTTAGGATATGTTTTACTACAACCATATGTATATGTTTAGGTTCACACATGAACTGGCTAAGAGCATTTACAGCATAGCAGATATAGGGTCTCGTATGTACGAGATACATCAAGGATCCAATGATCTGTCGATACAAGGTGGGGTCTTCTGGATCTGAGCCTATGACTTGATCTTGGAGTTTCTTTAAGTTGGAGATCATTGGAGTAGTCATGGACTTGCAGTCCATCATGCCAAATCTGTGAAGGATATCAATAACATATTTACTCTATGAGAGAAAGATCTCTCCTGGTTTCTGCCAAACTTTCAAGCCCAGAAAGTAGTGCATGAGCCCCAAATCTTTCATTTCAAATTCTTCAGAAAGCTCCCTCTTAGTCTGAGCTATCAAGGTTTCCTCTCCAGTGAGGAACAAATCATCCACATATGAGACTAGTAGAACTGGATGATTTTGAATGATTTTTATATAAAGATTTGGATCTGCTATGCTCTTGGAGAATCCAAGACTTTGTAGAAAGATGTCAATTCTACCATACCAAGCTCTTGGAGCTTGTTTCAGCCCGTACAAAGCTTTCTTGAGTTTACATACATGAGATCTTTTATCATGTATTATGAAACCTTCAGGCTGCTCAATGTAAACCTCTTGTTCAACTTCACCGTTGAGGAAAGCAGTCTTAACGTCCATTTGGTGAAGTTTCCAACCAAAAACTGCTGCAAGTGAAATGATGATTCTGATAGAAGAATACCTGGCAACTGGAGCAAAGATTTCATCGTAGTCAATACCTTCTTTCTGAGAGAAACCATGAGCCACAAATCTTGCCTTGTACTTCTCAATGCTGCCATCTGCTGCATGCTTTATCTTATAAATCCATTTTGAAGTCACTACAGATTTGTTGTGAGGTCTAGGAACTACTGTCCATACATCATTCTTCAAAATAGAATCATATTCTTCGCTCATAGCATCCTTCCATACTTCATGTTTGGAAGCATAAGCAAAGGTGGAAGGTTCAGAATCAATTACAGTATTTAATTTAGCTATTAGACCGGAGTACTTATCTGGTTTCTTTCTTTCTCTGAAGGTGCCCTTCAGAGCTGAGTGCTTTTCTGCTTCTTTCAATATTTCTCGACACCAAGCTGGTTTCCTTTTGACAGGAGGTAACTCCATTGGGAATTCAATAGAGTCTCTTGAAGGATCTGCTACAATCTCAGAGGTTTCCTCCCTCTATTCATCTGGAGAAGAAGAGTCAAGAGGTGGAGCTTCCTGCTCCTCTGTATCACATAAAAGATCTCTGGCCCGACGGAATGCTATTTCTTCATGAAATGTCACATATCTGCTTACTTCAATAAAATTTTGCCCAGGGATGTAAATCCTGTATGATTTTGAGGTCTCATTGTATCCCACAAATATTCCTTTCTTACCAGAGGGCTCTAGTTTAGTCCTCTTCTCTTTTGGTATGTGTATGTAAACTGGACTGCCAAAGATTCTTAGATGATCAACTGAGGGTTTACACCCGGTGAAAACTTCTTCAGGAGTTTTCGCTTCAAGGAATTTGTGAGGACATCTTTTCTGTATGTATACTGCTGTACTGGCATCCTCAGCCCAGAGAGATAGAGGCAAATTCTGATCATGCATCATGGCCTTAGCTGCTTCACAGATGGTTATGTTCTTTTGTTCAGCTACACCATTTTGCTATGGGTTGTATGGCACGATCAACTCCCTCTTAATTCCAGAAGCTCGACAGAGTTCATCATATTTGAGGGAGTCAAATTATTTTCCGTTGTCTGTTCTGAAAACTCGGATGCGCCTTCCTGTTTGATTTTCAACAAGATTTTTGAAGTCTTGAAATCTGCTAAAAGATTCGTCTTTAGTCTTTAAGAAGTAAATCCAAGTTTTACGTGAACAATCATCAATAAATATAATGTAATAGATACAACCATTCATAGAGGGTGCTGACATAGGACCACAAAGATCAGAATGGATTAAGTCTAAGATTCCATATGATTTTCTGTTACTGAGAGGATAAGGTTTCTTTATGTTCTTACCAAGTGAACAACCTTTACAGACACTATTATGCTCAACAGAAAATACTGGCATACCTGTCACCATCTTTTGCAAACCTGGGAGTGCATTGTAGTTGAGGTGTCCAAGTCTCCTATGCCAAAGCTAGCAGGGATTGATCGTCTCATGAACCAGAGCTTGAACGACTTGACCTGAAAGCTTGTACAATCCACACTCACGAGTTCCAATTGTTATAGCAGTACTTAAATCTTCATTTGAGGACCATAAGAGGGATTTTCCCTTTGAAAAATCTACTGAATAACCTTTACTTTCTAAGACTGGAACGGAAATTAAATTCTTCTTTAAACCAGGTACATAAAGAATTTCATCAATATGAAAGATATTACCTGAGAGAAACTGAAAAGAGGTAGAGCCAAAACCTTTTATGTCATAGGTGCCATCATCACCTAGCTCAACCTTTGCTTTGAATTTCTTGTCTTGATAATTTGCAAGGTTTTGTTTGAAGCCGGTCATGTGTTTGGAAGCGCCACTGTCTATTAGCCAAATCTCTTCTGATTTGGTGATAGAGCTGGAAAGAGCTGAGATAAGGTAGTATTCCTTCTGTGGTTCTTGCTCTTTAGTGGTAGCCCTGGTTTGTCTTTTTTGAGGCTCTTCTTGGGGTTTGGCTTCTTCAGTGGCAACTGAGGCTTGAAATCTTCCTTTTCTTCTCTGTTGAGAGGGAGGATTCCTGCAATCCTTTGCATAGTGTCCTAGCCTATTGCAATTAAAACATTTTACTTTAGATAGATGAGGATTTAAGTGAGAGAGATTACCTTTGGGTTTCTTACCTTTTCCTTTTGACTTCGGGAACTTCTTCCATTTCTTGGCCTTTGCTGCTAGGGCATGATCTTGTAGGATAGGATAGTCATTTCTGCTATTCAGTCTCCCTTCCTCTTCCAAGCAGTCATGCCACAACCTTTCAAAGTGAGGTTGAGATTCTCTTCCATTCACGGAGGCAAGAAAAACTGCCCAAGCAACAGGAAGTCCATCAATAACTGTTTGAACTAGGTCATCATCATCTACAGGAACTCCTATTGCAATAAGTTGATCTCTAGTTTGAGAGATTTTGGAGAAGAAAGTAGCAACTGTATCATCCTTTCCCATTTTCAAAGTACGTAATTGCTTCTTCAATATTCTTTTCTGAGTAGGTGCCTTCTTCTCATAGAGATTTGCCAAGGCATCGAAGCACTCTTTGGTAGTCCTCAAAAGACCAATTAAAGGCATAATGTTGTCTTTGATAGAATTAAAGATGATCCTTTTAGCCTTGGTTTGTTTCCTCTTATATGTTTCCCTAGCTGTGTTTGTAGTGGGTTCTTCAATCTCTCTAGTGATATAATCTTCTAGATCATTTTCTTCAAGTATGTTTATTATTCTGTATTTCCAGGCATTAAATTTTGCTGCCCCTACAAGTCTGTCTTCAGCTTTGAATGATAAGGAAGTCATGTTTGAATCTGTGCTAGATTAGATGACTGTAATCTGCAAAACAACCCTAACAAAGTGGATCTGTGTAGGCTCAAGTTAAGTTCTTTGAGCCCTGTTTACACCCTTAGCTCTGAAACCATGTTAGAATTAGGGTAAATTTGCAAAACAGTAGTATCTTTTAATTTCAGTGATCAAAACAGCTAGATCTATACACATAGAATGTAGATCTATGAAAGAAAACAATAAACTTATAAAGGAAACTCTGATCTAATATGAATAGAAACTCAGATATAAGGAAATAATACTCTGATCTAAAGTAACAGTGAACAGATCTTAAAGATACAATAGATATATAAGACTATACACAGATTTCAGATCTAACAACTTAGTCTGATCATTACTCAATTGAATAACTTGTAAATTCAAAGCATGTCTTCAGATCTACTCAATGCTAACTAGGTTAAACAATTCTGTAGTAAAATCAAAACCAAATCTGAGAGAGATGAGTAAGATGCATACCTGGTACAACAACCTTACCTTTGAAGAAGAGAAATAACCATAGGGGACGCAGAACCCTTTTATATGCTCAGACAAAGGTTCAGTTCATAGATCTATAATGGATCTCAATGCCAAGGAATGAAATAACTTTCTTGCCACCAAGTACAAGGGCCACAGGAAGGAAACCCAATCCCAACAGAGGTTATAAATGCCCAAACCCTCACTCAGAATACCACACAGTAAAACCCTTACCCAAGAGACTTTAGAACTAAAAACAGGACAATGGGTAAACCCTTATTTTAGCAGAGGACAAAACTGAACCCTATAGTCATGCCTAAGCAGATAGCACCCTACAGGTTCGCTCTAATAGGAGGGATGCAAACTTAGAGGTTCTCCACACAGCAGACAGGAGCAGGCCACACCTAGTAGCTTAGTCACAGCGGAAGAAAGGAGGAGGCTGAAACCTTGTGAATTTCCCACACAACAAAAGTATAGAGGGGCCGCAACCTCTAGAAAATTGTTCACAATAGAAGGGAGGAGGGTGCCGCACCTTGTACAAGGCTCACACAAGGATAGGCTGCACTCTAGCAGTCCTCAAGTAGACCCTCTCCCACACATAACCCCAAACCTGCAACAAAAGAAGGGAGCCGCACCTAGCAACAACTCCAAACAACAATCAAGAGAGAAGAGGCTGGTGCTGGAAGTCCACCCACAGTAAACACAAGGAGGCTGCACCCACAACAAACACAAGGAGGTTGCTCCCACAACAAACACAAGGAGGCCGCACCCACAACAAACACAATGAGGCCGCAGCTAGAGAGAGAGAGACCAACGCTTGCACATAAGAACGATAGATGAGTGAAAGGTGAGGGGGGGGGTTAATTTATAGTAATTAGGCTAGGGAAAGGGTTAGAATAAAGCAAATAAAATCACATGTTTAAATTTAAATTTAAACATGTGATAATAAACATTTTAATTTTAAGTTTAATTTTAACCCTTGAATAAGACAACAAAACCCCAAACCAAACATGCAAGGGTAAAGGAGGGTTTGCAAGGTGGCAATACTCATTCCTTCATATCACATGGTGAACCTATTACTTTATCATCACTGCATATGGGACTTATCCCTCATGTGGTTATGTCCTTCTTCAAGGAAGGTCATGTACCATCAAATACTTGATAGAGGATCAAGTAGCCCCAAAACTTTTTCTGGGGTCTTATCCACCAAGGTCAGAGACCAAGGATCAACCCATGCCTTATGCATGGGTACCCTAGACATTTCCAGGGGCCCTAGGCTTATCTAGGGGCTTTAACTGCTTGGTCTTAGACCAAGAACCCCAGTCGTATACTAGGGGCCCTCTCAGGGGTCTTTATTTCTTGGTTATTCATCAAGAACCCCAGTCGTATACTGGGGGCCCTCGCAAGGGTCCTTTGCAATGGAACTGACTGTTTGGTCCCAGACCAAGTACCCCATCAGTGCACTGGGGGCCCTAGATCTCGTCTAGGGTCTTAGGCATCCTCCAGGAGAATGGCTCTTGCAACTGCTTATAAATTTAACAAAGAGAACCCTAACCCTAACACTAAAACAACTCCAAGAGGATGAAGAGAAGATTATAAAATAAGAGAAGAATCATATTCAACGGGTTCCTCTCTGCTATCATTTTGTGAGTACAAGCATTTGTCTAAAGAATTTCCTCGCTTTTCTTCTTTCTCAATCTGTGAATAATCCAGTCTTTGTAAATGTTTGTAATTATGATTAATTGTGCTTCGCATGAAATTAATGGTTATAATGCTTAACTTCTCTTATGTAAGCCGTTGCATTTGTATGGGTGTAAGATGACAGGTTTGGCCTCCGAGGTGGTTCAAAAACACCCCTCCCTATTTTAGAACTTAAGTTCTGTGAATTGAAGTGTGTTCCCTACAAACCAGTTGTCCAAGTGACCATGGGCTCATGCCCACGACCTTAATCCACAATCTTGGCTAAGAGTTAAAGGGTCTATCTTGTTGATATTGATAAAGTTCCATAGGACCAGGTGCATGGAACCCTTCGCTACACTAAAAAAGGAGCTAAGTTGTTTGGGACTCCAAGAGTCTGGACTCTAGGGTGAATGAACATTGCACATCCAAATGTGTCGAAGGCAACCCGTAGGATCGATAACTTGATGGATGACCAACAACTGGCAGTCAGTTACCCGTAATCATGGGATTTGTCCCCTTGATAAACCCCAATCATCTACTCGATTGTGAAGTAACGCAAGATGTCGATATGAGGGTATTTAGAATCCCCCCTGACAGTTGGATCTGTGTCGTGGTTAGTCCGACATTGACCGCTTCGAGAGAACAAAGGCGTTATAACACCAAAACCTCTAAATGTTGGAGTTGTGAAGTATTGTGGTCTGTCAATCTTTGGATCCTTCAAGATCCCTCTCACTCATCTAATCGTGGAGACACGCATATCACGTCGAGAGCACGTGGGGGTCCACGTGTCAAGCAACGATGATGCCATGTGTGGCAGCTTTATGGCAGAGCAAAGAGATGTCGATGACCTGAGGCATGTGCCACGTATCCTGCCAACGGGTTTTGGGTTGACAGGTGTCCCTCTAGGAGTGTCCTAATACTGAGACCAAGGGACCCTTGAGATAGATTTTTGATCCGTTGATCTGGGGACTCCATTGAGAACCCCTCCCAATCGTCTGATCCACCAGTGGAAGGATTTGCGTGTATCACTTCAGCGAAGTCCTACTCCAGGAGAAAAGGAGTATTAAGCGGGTAGAACCCCCAAATGTCGAACACATGAAGTAACGCGAGCCGTTGATTTGAGGGAAATTGGGATCTTCCTTGACCTTTGGATCTATGTCGTGGTCAGTCCGGTGTTGACCACTCCAGGTGAAAAGGAGTGTTAAGTGGAAGGAACCCCCAAACATAAAACTTGCGAAGTGACGCAGACCATAGATCCAAGGATGCTCTAAGATCACCCATGACCGTTAGATCTAGACCGTGGTCATCCCGACGTTGACCACTTCAGGAGCAAGGAGGAGGTTACATAGCGGATTCCCTGAATGCCGAAGTTACGAAGGCCATAGATCTACAGATCTACATGGACACATCTCGACTATGAGATCTAAGGGATGTTGGAGGGTTGTCAGTCAGGAGTGATGTGGCACGCTAATGTCACCCAGGGTGACATGGAGCCACGTTCGACGTGCCACGTGTCACCTTGATTCATGATTTTCACAGACGCTATGTGCCCATTATAACGTGACACATGTCACCCATTAATGGGGCCACGTGTCATCGATGCCTTTCCGCGTGTCATCCCCCTGGTACATACTCGCTTGTCCTAATAGCGGGCAGAGTACTCGGGAGCCACATGTCCTTTCCTCTGCATTTAATGCACCATCACATGTAAGGGTGGACCCTTCGGGAGTCCGAGAATTCAGAACTCCAGGGATTTGGAGTGTAGTATCTTAGATAAGCTGAAAGGGCCGAAGGTCGAAGCCACGTGGAAAGATTTCGGGGTCCTTCGGGAGTTCAGGATTTTGGGACTCTAGAGGATATGCACATAGAAAGAAGAAGGGGCATTCAACGCTGAAGCATCGAACATCGAATTCTAATAACCTTGTACGTTAAATGAGGACGAAGTCCCATCGGTGGATTTCCACCATAGATGCAAGAGTGATAGGGAGCTCCGGGACTTCGGGGAACCTTGGGATAGTACGAATGAGGTGAATCCACATGGATGCCACGTGGCCTTTGACCAATGATGCTCACAGATATTTGGAAGGGAATAACCCCCAATCCATAGTTTGGATTTGAGCATGGTAACTGTGGTTGGAAAACTCTTGACAAGCAGAAGGTGAATTTTGATGCCCCATCCCTAAAAAGGGTACTTAGGGGTCGGGTGTGTTACATCAAGTTTCCTTAGAAATGAAGCTCCTTTGTGCAATTCCAACATTTCCTTATGATTCCAATTGTAATGAGGCAAATGTATCACTTTTGTGACACTCTATTGATTTTTCATGTGGCCCAAACCATAGTTCAAGGTTTAAATTCAGGGTCTAAGACCATATCAATTGCCTTTGGGACTCATGATTCCCTATATCAAACATAGGGCCTACATAGGAAATATTTGGCCTACATGTCAAAAATGGTCACCAACTTGAGGATTAGTTCATTAGGATCATAATAAGTTCATTGTTCCACTACCAAAATGCATCCTTTTAACATTTTATTTTGGTAATTCTTCCATAATATTTCACTCTAATCTTCATTTTGAGCATCCTTTGAATCATTGGAAAGAGATGAAAAAGATCTACAAATGTTTCCCTATCCCACTATTTCTCTCCCTACCAATCCCTCTCCGCCTTATCCACCCCTAAAGATCCACAAGTTAACCCAAGTTGAAATTGTGAAGTGCCAACTTAAAAGTCTTTGCTACAACTGTGATGGGAAATATTTTTGGGGGCATAAATGTAAGGAGAAAAACTCTTTATAACCATTTCGGATGACATATTTTATGATGAAGTTGAAGCTATGCCTTTAGAGACTCTTTATCCTCCCACCGAAGGAATTCCCTTTTTTTCTCCCCAAGATGTGGAACCATATATCTACCTGCATGCCTTGACTAGTATTTTTACTCCCTAAACTCTCAAATTGATTGGCTACATCAAACATTGGAAAGTCACTATCTTAGTTGATAGTAGTAGCACCCATAAATTCAATAATCAACATGTAGCTTGAGAAACATACTGCTACATCCATGTTGTGAAAATCTTCCAAATCATGATTGCAAATGGAGGCTCTATGAAATGTGTTGGTCATTGTGAAAATACAAGGCTTCAAATGGGTGATTTTTCCTTGAAAACCCACATGTTTGCTATTGAAATGGGTGGTTGTGACATTGTCTTGGGTGTTGAACGGTTACAGACATTAGGTCCCATCAACATGGGTTTCAGTGAGTTATGCATGATTTCCAATAGGATGGGAATAACTACACTTTCAAAGGAATCACAATTGGCTCTCCAGAGATCATCAACTCTTGCCGTATGGAAAATATTCTTAAAAAAGGGCATTCATGCAATGTATCTCTATTCCATGACATTCAATCCTTTGAGACACCTTCTTAACCCATTCATCCCGACATGCAGTTATTTTTGGGCAAACACCAAACTACCACCCTCACAAAGTGAGCATGATCCTTATATTACACTCATACTAGGTAGCCTCCTACCTAATGTATGCCCATATTGCCACCCAATTTCCTAAAATAATGAAATAGAAAAGATAGTTTAGGAGTTGCTAACCACTAGTGTCATCTTTCCTAGTACTAACCCTTATTCTTCACCGGTTGTCATGTTCCTCAAGAAAGAAGGCACTTGGTGCATGTGTCCTGAATTTTGAGCTCTCAACAAATTGACAGTCACGGATAAGTTTATCATTCCAGCCATTGATAACACATTTTGGATGAGCTCAAGGGTGATCAATTCCTCACCAAACTTGATCTCTACTCGGGTTATCACCAAATTCACATGGAGGTGGATATTCCTAAAACTATTTTTTTCACTCATGAAGACCATTATGAGTTCTTGGTGATTCCCTTTGGCCTTTACTATGCACCTTCCACATTCCAAAGTCTTTTGAACAAAATATTTCAACCCTTTATGTGTCATTAACATAGTTACTAGCTTGACAAGAACCCTCTAGAGTTCTCTTTTTTTATAGAGATCAAGTTTACTAGTTATTTTTACCCTTGTTTCAAAAAGTGGTGGTACCAATAATACCATTTTTTTTTTAGGTTAAAATTACCACCTTTTGTAGCCATGGCCTTAACAACATCATAATGTTGTCAACAAAAACCTTAAAATCAACCCCATATCAAAAAGTGGTGCTAACAACAACACTTTTTTTTTAGGTTAAAACTATGACTACTTTGAATCCTCTGTACTTGACAATTAGTACCATTGCAACCAAAACATTAAAATTGATCCTTGAATTAAAAAGTGGTGCTCCTAATAGCAACCCCCTTTTTTCTAGGGATAAAATTGCAAGTTTTTTTAATTTGTGGCATTGACAACCGGTTCCCTTGAACCAAAATTATAAGACCAACCACGAAATCGGAAATAGGTGATATCAATAACACCCTCTTTCTTTTCAATCTTAAAAGCGTGACATTTTAGAAACCATGGCCCGAAAGCCCAACACTATTGCAAACAAAATCATAAAAAAGGAAAAATAATGAAAAGTAGTAAAAAATAATTAAAAAAAAAGGGAAAACCCAAAATGGGAAAAAACATGATTTTTCTTAAAAATAAAAAAGAATAAAAATTAAAAAATAAACATTTTAAATTTAAAAATAAATAAATAAATAAAGCATAATTATAAAAAAAGACCATTTATAAAAATTAAACATATTATTTTTTTAAATATGAAAAAATAAATATTTTTTAAACACGTTAAAAATAGTCAATTCCCGCTAGCTCAATTGGTTAAGGTGTGGGTTTCGTTTGCTAGGCGACCCAAGTTCAATACCCTTACGATGTGTTTAGTCGGGAAGAGACACCCAAAAATCTAGCCATGTTAAGGGTTGGTGCAATCCCTAAGTGATTTTGACAGCTTAGATGCCCCTGGATTGTGGTTTCTTAGCCAATGGTTGAAATGTTGAATCCACAAGTCACAGGCATTTCCCCCCCAAAAAAAACCATTAAAAAAAATAATAAATAAATACCTTAAATCAATTTAAAAAACAAATTCAATATACATTTTTTAAATAAAATACACATTAAAAAAATTTAAAATAAATTTAAAACAATTAAAAGCAAAATTTAATAATAATTTAAAACCAAATTTAAAAATTAAAATTAAAAATTAAAAAAACATATATTAAAAAACTTGAAAAATAAAAATTCAAAAAGAATATTAAAAAAAATTAATTTTGTTAGTTTTTAAGGCTTACTTATGTAATAATGGCTATTGCTCGATGATGATTGAAATAATCACTCAACCACTTCTTCTCGAATAAGTAGTTAGATCTTATAACAATTTGCAATCTTCATAAAAAAGAAACGCTATTGTAATGATGTACAAAAACTAATATTGAATATCTTCGTTGAGTTCATTTTATTGTTCATTTTTCATTGTGTTTCAGAATTGTGCTTCATAGTCCATATATTTCTTATATAGTTTATGAGCTCCTTGTACCACTTTGATGTGAGCCTCTCCTAATTTGTAGGATTGCAAGTATGGAATGATGCCATATCTGCAACACTCTTGGGTAATATAAATCCTTTGCTTAGTGTTGGTCATTCATAAGGTCTGATCGAATTTACAAATATAATAAATAGTTCACAATGTACAATGTGGTTAATGAATTCATGCATTGTATATCTAGTGGATATGTCGTGGTTAACAAATTCACCAGTTGCATCGCTAGCGGAGACACCACCACCCATAATCACATAATGAAAGGCTCTCCCCATCATATATAAACCATCCAACCATTGATAGAGGAAAATTGATTGTTGGTGTGGATCATTGCTAGAGATAGGTCAGATAAAAGTGTCACCGTTGAGGGACATTGACTGCCAAGGGAGTCAAATCATAGTAATTGCAAGGGAGTCATTGTAATAAATAAAGGGAGCCTCCTTTTAAAAGGTAGTTGAGCCAATCCCTAATCATTAGTGGAATCATGAAATGCAACTAAATGAAGAGCCAATCCCTAACCATGTTCTTCAATGAAGAAACTGGGTGATATTAGATGCACTTGGGATCGATATAATCAACGAGTCTATTTTATAGATAGGTTTATTGGAAATGATTCTATCCACAAATTATCTTAAGACATATTGAAAGAAAAAAAACTAGTTGATTTATTAACCAAGAATTGAGGTCAAGCCCATAGATGACAACACATATCATAGTTGGAAGTACATTGGAGTCTAGAGTGTGGTCATTGAAGTAAGGACTAGACCACCTTGTGTGCTTGTCCCATTGGAGAAGGTGTCAAAGTAGAAGCTAATAAATTCTAGGATATTTAAATCACCTCAATTGCTATTTGCAAGGTGAGGAAGGAACCACTAGTTTTCAGAAATTGACCTCTAGTATCTAGATCTAGTTATATGAGTTACCTTGCAGTTTCCATCTGGCAGATTTGGAATAAATTTATGTTTATTCCAACCATCTCTTATTATCATTTTCAAGTAAATCAAGTAGAAGAAATCATATTCCTCATTTCAAAAGGGATAGGTATTTGGGTTTACAATTGTTCATTTCTTTTCGTTGTTTGCATGTCCACAACAATTTGTTTTTGGACATTAATGTTAGAAATTTCATTAGAGAAATAACCTAGTTTCAATTTCCACACCTGGAAAGTAAAAATCCAAATGTGGCTAATGGACACAACTTTGTAGGGAATAGTAAAAGGGACTTAGCAAGCATCGAGATATCAAAGTAAATTAATCGAATGGTAGTTCTTAGATGATAAAGATGAATGCATCATTGTCCTTTCTCTCACATATTTAGAGTTACATCATGTATATCTGGAGAAATCATCCAAGGAAATATGGGATACGTTGAATATGTTGCTCAGAGCACAAGGGGTGAATGCAAAGTTTTCTTTGAAGCTACAATTATTCAATTTTAAGGTGTCAACTGAAATCACTATGTCTTGCCACATAAACAATTTGATATCCATTCTCAAACATATAGCATAGGTCGAGGTTGTGGTAGATGAAGAGGATACCAAATCCATTTTATTAAATATTCTATTGTATAAATACAATAGTGTTATTTTTACTCTAATCCATTTTCCTTCTCAAAAGTATAAAAAATATGATTGTTGCACTCTTAGCTAAAGAAATGAAAGCCATTGTAGGAGATACAAAAAATGATATTCAATTTGATATGGCATTCTACTCAAGAAACAATCATAATAGATCAATTAAACACAAGAGGGAGATAGAATGTTACTGTTGCAGAAAAATGGAACATATAGCAATTCATTATTAAATCCATGCCAATGATATTTTCAAAGGGAAGCTTAAAGTATCAACAAATATAGCTCTTACTAAAGATCCACCAAATACAGACAATGAATAACACTTTGTTGAAGAATTCACATTTTAATAAGGCCCACACTTTGAAGATAGGGAGTGATGTAGTGAAAGACAAATAGTTGTTCAATAGTCTAGGATGCTTGTGGATCAGAGAAACTATACTTCACTGGGGTTATGAGACATGCATGTGGGGATTGGTGTCCAATAGTTAAAGGGAGATCCAAGATCTGGAAGTTCAATATCATACATTTACAAGGGTTACGAGACGTTTCAAGTGCTAATTATATCCAATGACACTGGGAAATTTGGATCACAACTAGGATACTATACCTTTAGGTGGAATAGGGAGAAACTTGAAGGAGTATTACTAGTACAAGCATTGTTTTCAAAGATGAAGCTTATGAACAATGTCCGGTTCTATTTTTAGTTATGTTCAGTGAAAGTGCATTCACTTTTAGTGAGTTTTGTTTTCCAATGTTGTAAGCCTTAAGAGAGGGTGTTAGATTATAAGGCTTACTTATGTAATAGTGCCAAGTTGTTAGGCATTAAGTTATTGTTGGATAATGATTGAGATAGTCACGCAACCACTTCCTCTCAAATAAGAAGTAGTTATACCTTATAGCCATTTGCAATCTTTGTAAAAGAGACAAACACTATTGTAATGATGAATAGAAGCTAATATTAAATATCTTTGTTGAGTTCATCTTGTTGTTCATTCTTCATTGTGTTTGTCAGTTGTGCTTCATAATCAATACTTTTTTTATAAATTAAAAAAATAAAATTGGGGGATGCCCAAAGTTTTGTGGTAGGGGCAGATGATCAAGGCTTTGCCCCTCCCCCTAAAATTCATGAAAATGTTGTTTTAAAATTAACGACTTTTAATATATGTTTTTTTTCAAATTTGTTTTTATGTGCTCTAATTTTTTTAATGTTTTTTAATTATTTTTCTATGTTTATTTTATTTTTAAAATGTATATTGAAATTTTTTTAATTTTTTTTTAAACGTATATTTAAAAAAAAAAAAAAAACATTTTTTGCTTTAAAAAAAAATGACCATTTCCTTTTTTATAATTATGTTTTTTAATTAAAATGTTTAAAAATAAAATCATATTTTTTCTAGTTTGGGTTCCCCCCTTTTTTCTCTTTTTATTTTTATTTGTATTTCATTTATTTTTCCTTTATACGATTTTGTTTGCAACGATGTCGGACTTTTGGGTCATGGTTTCTAAAATGTTACAATTTTAAGCCTGAATGAAAAAAAAAGTGCTACTAATAGCACTTCTTTTCGATTCTATGATTGGTCTTAAGATTTTGGCTCCAAGGGAACCAGTTGTCAAGGCCATGATTTAAAAAAACCTGTAATTTTATCCCTAGAAAAAAGTGGGTTGCTACTTGGAGCACCACCTTTCGATTCAAGGGTCGATTTTAAGGTTTTGGTTGCAATGGTACCGATTGTAAAGTTCGTATGCAGATTTCAAAGAAGTGGTTGTTTTAACTTTGAAAATAAAAAATGGCAATGTTGTTAGTGCCACTTTTCATTTTAGGGGTTGATTTTAAGGTTTGTGTTGACAACATTATGACATTGTTAAGGCCATGGTTTCAAAAGGTAGAAATTTTAACACTGAAAAAAAAGGGTGCTACTAGTAGCACCACTTTTCAAACCAATGGTTGATTTTGGTGTTTTTGACCCAAAATATGGGTTTTTAGGGTCGAAGTTCTCTTTTTAAGGTCACGGTTCTCATCAAGTTGGTAACTATGTACATTCTATCATTGTTTTTTTTTATGACATCTTGATCTATTGTAAAACTTGACAAGTCCATTTCACCCATGTGGATCAGGTATTATAACTACTTGTTGATCATCAACTCTTTCTCAAGAGGTCCAGATGTGCTTTTGGTCTCTTTGAAGGGGAATATTTGGGCCATATTATTAATCATGATGGTGCACGTGTAGATCTGAATAAAATTGAAGTGATGAAGGATTGGCGTCACCAAAAAAAATATTAAAAGTTTATGAGGTTTTCATGGTCTCACTAGTTATTACAAAAATTTCATAAGGAAGTATGGTAAGATTGTATCTCTCCTCACAACCTTTCTTAAAAAAAATCTTTCATTTGGAATGATGTTGCAAAAGAGGCCTTCTAGGACTTGAATAATGTTATGTGTACAACCCTAGCATTCACTTTGCCCAAATTCACTAGGACCTTTGTATTGGACTATGATACCTCAAGTAAAGGCATCAAAGTAATACTCATGCAAGTTGGATGACCATTGTCTTTTACCAACAAAGAACTCTATGAGAGGCACTTGGGAAAATCAACTTATGAAAAGGAGATGATGGTTATAGTGCATGTTGTTGATATCTGGCATCCATACCTACTCAAGCAAGGTTTCCATATTTAAATCAATCATCACAACGTAAAATACTTCATGGAGCAAAGGATTTCTTCCTCAGAGAAAAAATAATGGGTCACCAAAATGTTGGGATATGACTATGAGATAATTTATAAGAGAAAGGAGAATGTGGTAGCAAATGATATCTCTTGGAAGTATGAAGAGGAAGGGTCCCTCTTTTCACTCTCCTTCATAGTTTAAAACTTGTGGAATGACATCTACAATGAATGGTTAATATATCCCAAGATCACTTGCATGATTCAACAACTTCAAATGGAATTCCATGCATATCAGGGCTACACTTGGAAAAATGACGAGCTTATTAAACAAGCAATCAACATTTAAATCATGGTTGTTATCTAAACTACATGCCTCTCCCACAACAAGTCATTCAGGGTTTCATAAAACATATGAAATGATCAAACAAATTATTTTTGGGGGAAGGAAGAAAGAAGGACATATACACCTTTGTGGGAAAAAGTAACATTTGGAAATGACACAAGGGAGAGATAGTGAAACCTCCAAGTGAACTACAACCTTTATCCATTCCACCATCAATATGGACTGACATTTCTATGGACTTCACTGTGGCATTACCAAAACTAGTAATAAATCCGTAGTCGTGGTTGTGGTTGATCGCCTTTCCAAATATGCTCATTTTTTTTTCTCTACAACACCCCTTTAAAGCCTCTATGGTCACTCAATTATTCATGGGTAATATCTTTAAGCTCCATGGTATGCTACAATCTATGTTGATGGACCATGACCCTACTTTCACTATCAATTTCTAGCAAGAGTTGTTTCAACTCTAGGGAAATCAAATGAATCTTAGCACTATATATCTCCCCCAAACGGATGGTTAGAATGACGTTGCCAACAAGTGCTTGGAAGTGTATTTGTGGTGCTTTACTTCAGAGTGACAATCCCAATGGGTCCAATGGTTACCTCTAGTAGAATGGTGGTATAATACAACTTATCATGGTGCCACTTCAAAAATTCCCTTTGAGGTTGTATATGGCCAAAATCCCCCTTCAATACTATCCTACTTACTAGGAGTCTCTCAGGTGGGAGGTAGACAAACCCCTCATAGATCAGGTCAACATTCTTTGCACTCTCAAGAATAATTTGGTAATGGATCAAAATAGGATGAAGTAGTAGGATGATTAACATTGTTCAAAATGCCACTTTAAAGAATCATATTGATTGTCCCTTCATCTACAACCTTATAAGTAGACCTCCCTCAAAGACAACCACTAATAGAATCTTGCTCCCAGTTTTATGGCTCCTATATGGTCTCAAAACGTATTATGTTAATGGATTAAAAATTAGATCTTCCTAGCCAGTCTAAAATTCATCCATCTTTCATGTCTCTTGCTTAAATAAAGTGGTTAGCTCTAATTTCCATATTCAAACTAGCCTTACATAACTAGATGAAGAAGGTTCCATTTGGTTGCAACCTAAGAGCATTGTCTCCACTAAAACACTATTCAGGAGTTCTTGATACAATGAAAGGATACATCGCCTAAAGATGTCATGGGAGCCAGCAAAGGTCCTTCAATAATTACCTCATCTCCAACCTTGAGGACAATGCTACTTTATAATGGGGAGGGCATGTTAGGGTCCTAGCCTAACCCCCTTAAGTAGATAGATAGGTTGTTATGTATTGATGCCATCTATAGTAAATAAGGCCCATCTAGTAGATATAATGTGAAAGTAATAATTATAATAAGGATTACTAAAAGATTCCACCTACTAGAAAGTTCCTACGAGGTAGATAGAAATATATAAAGAATTAGAATCAATGTACTGAGGCATCTTATGAAGCATATTGTAATTGGAGCTCTACTCAACTAGAGGTTGCCTCCTCGAAGAGGCAAGTGAACATTGCTTCCATCAATAAAGGTATTTATATTTGTGGTATTTTGGTTCTCCACAATTTCCTATTGTTGTTATAATCTGTCATTTGTTTTTCTAAATCTAGGTCTATTTTTTTATTTCTACCTCGAATATTTTATTGTTCTAATAAAGAACACCAAAATTGACCTATAATTAACATTGAACTCTAATTGCACCTAATTAACCACTAATTACCCCATATTTACCATTAATTATCTTTAATTAACCCCTAATTCTTCAAACCTAACCCCTTATTAACCCTTGATTACCATTAATTTCCACAATTTACCCATAAATGACCCCTAATTGCCCTTAGTTTTTTCTAGGTTACAAAGATCGGGAAAAATCCCTAAGTACTTCCTCTCATTTCGAGGATGGTACCCAGGGTGAACCCTAGAATATTCAGGGTGCAAGGTCAGTCAACAAAAGGACTTGAAGCCATTGCAACAATACACTCATTATGAGCTCAACATATGGATAACAATCATTCCTCCCAACCACCCAAGATACACCCAATTGGCATATAAGTGCCTTTAATTATCCCATAATTAACCTCTAATTACCCCTAAATGACTCCTAGTTACACCATAATTGACCCTTTATTAATACGTAATTACCATTAATTATCCACTAATTACCCTCAATTAACCCCTAATTACCTATAATTGACCACTAATTACCTCTAAAGGACCATGGATTACCATTAATTAACCCATAATTACCCCAACTATTGACCATTAATTACCTCTAATTAATCTATAATTGATTATTAATTAACCCCATAATTGATCCCCAATCCCCCCAATTAACCCCAAAGTACCATTAATTATCCATAAATGACCCATAGTTACCCCTAATTGACCACTAATTACCCTTAATTACTCAATAATTGAGTATTAATTAACCCCTCAATCGACCCCTAATTATGCCCAATTAACTTCTAGGTACAAATAACTACCCCTAAATGATCCCTAATTACCCCTAATCAGCCTTTGATTACCACTAATTAACCTCTTATTACCCCTACTTTATTTCCTCTTCTTCTTCTTCTTCTCATGTAATGCATTTCCCAAGGAAACCCACTGGTCACTTTCCCTCATTATGAGGATGGTACCTAGGGTAAATTGGATTCTATAGAAGCTCAAAGCTTTGTCATGACATTGACAATTTTCACATGCAACTATGTGTGACTAATTTTCAGATCTGAAAATTGCTTCCTAGTGAACTAACAATGAACCTTGGATGTTATCACTGAAGAATTTTACACTGAAAATAATTGACTAAAAAATATATGCAGCGGAAACAACAAATTCATAGATGAATCATCAACACATATGAGACACAAAATTGTGGTTATGTAAATTTATCAATATTAAAAGTTCCGAGGGAAAAACCATCCCTCATAGCTGACACAATTTCACCAAAAACCCGAGGACAACCTTGTCCTCTGAAAAAACAAAATTAGTAAATATATGGGACAATTCCCAACTTACAAATATGTTTCAGACCACTTGTATTGCCTAATGAAAATCACATGTACTACTGCTAACGTCATCCTGTATGAACCTACTCCTACCCAGAAACCTTGTATGGATGTGTGTGATTTGTCTTTACTACAACCCGTGTACATACATGAATGTGCCCAACCCACATACATATGTGATTGTGCCCATTGCAACCTGCATATACTTTTGTATGATTCACTTTCTTCGACTACCTCTCTCTGTCACACGTGTGGTGTGCTTTTCCCTACCAAGAACATAAAATAGAGAATCCTCAACCCTAGGCCATATTTTCCATAGTTGCAGAAAATCCCTTGATGAAATCACCAAGATCCTTGGCACAAGTGCACACTTACTTATTCCAACTCCAACATGTCACCCCATTTTTTTAATATGAAATGTCACATTGACCTCTCTCCTTTATATGCAAGTCTTAGGGGTCATCATAGAAGTCCCTCCACAAGTCAACATCAAATTATATATTCTTGTGGGTGTGATGTCCCAACACAAATCCACAAATCCCATCACCAAACCCATGAAGCCCCAACTTCATTTTAAGGGGGTTTTCACCAAATGGAAAGTGTGATGTGGTTCCCATGACGATTCCCACATACCCAACTATAACACACCCAACCCCCTATGTACCTTTTTAAGGGATGGGGTATTAAAATATTGTTTTTCCTCAATCATCTCAAAACCTCTTCTCGAGAGTACCATCATCTTCTGCTAATCAAGAGCTTCCCATCAACTGTCACCATGCTCAAAAACAAGTTTCAGATCAAAAGTTACATACTGCATCGTCAATCATGTTTTGTAAGTGCCTTCTTTGGCTTTCCAATTAATATCAACTTGGCCCATTCCCTTCAAGTTTATGTGTTCTACATTTTCTTGTATGTTGTCATTTCAATGTTCATAGATATATTTTCTTTGTCTAATAATCTAGAGTAGGAGGAAGAGTTCCTTTGCTAGTATTTGCAAGGTTTCAGGTGGGTTGAGGAGCTTGGAGATCAAGTGTCGGGATTGGAGCAGTGAGGATGAGCATTGCAACAAGGTACACCACATCATTCTTCTTCTCTCTTGTTTGATTGATTCAATTAGATCTATAGGGAAAGTAGTAACCAATTGTTCTCTTATGTCTTTGGACCAAAGATAGGAGTCTTGGTCCAAACAAGAGCTTATCATGTTTGCAGGGTAAGATTTCTCACAACAAGGATGATAACATTCAACTATGTAAGGCAAACATTATTCATGCAATTCCCTAATCACCAAACATATTGACTGGCCAGAGGGCAAGTACCAATTCCATTATCTAAACACAACATTCACAACACTATTACAGGCATCAATCCTTTCTTTCATTTTATCACACAAAACACATAAATACTTATCTGGTTATAAGGTGTATAAGTCCATCCAACTGATTGTGGGTGCTCACCTTTCCACCCAACCATAAGCTCATAACAAAAAATTCTCTATAGTATGGCCACCCACGTTCCAAGCCATGATACCACCAGGGAATTCTTCCTCAGGTTCTCAAGGAAATATGGTAAGGATTTCCTCATACCCACCTAGCCTAGGCCTCATCAAGGTTTATCAGAATCCCTCCCAGCATCAAGCTCGCGACCTCTCGAATCTGATTGGGGACCTCGACTCTCAGACCAGTCTTGTAACCCAAACTCTTGCTCTCTGACCTACGTCATATTTCCCCCTTGGAATCTCCTTTTCTCTGCTCACATTCCCCACATAGGAAGGTTCTCGACTTGTCCTATTCCTTCTATCAGAAGGAACCCATGGGATAAAAATAATTGCAGAATTCACACTCTATCTTACCCATGGCTGGAAGATTATGTTGTCCTAGACAAATTTCCCATACCTATATTCATGGGGGTGGTTGGTTGTTTAATTACCATCCCTTCTCATTAACTGATTTTTCCTTGGAATCGGGGCTAAGGAAATAGTCTGAATATTTTCAAAATAATATCTCAACAAAGAGTTTTGGGTTATTTCAACATAATGAGCCTCCTCTCTATGATTCCTCACTCTTTCCTCTAGTGGTATCATGGATATTAATTTAAGGCTTTATCCCACAGTTAGCTAGTTGGCAGTTATAATTAAACAATAGTGCATTAACATTGTTTGCATGCCATGGCATGGAAATAATTAATCATGAATAATTACAAGATGGGGGAAACAAGGGTGTTATACCAACACCTAGGGTCATGTGAGAATACCTTCTTGAAGATACAAATATAAACACTCCCTCTTAGCGAGGGAGGTATTGTCACCACACTCCACCATCACCTGGAATTATCTTTGTCTCCCACACTGGATCTGCTATCACAACTACACTCCAATCCACCTGATTGGTTTCCCCACCTATCATTGAGACAATTCATGGTGTCTGGCATGATCCCTCCCTGGAAGACACCCTACTCATGAGCATCATGTCTAGTCATCTCAACCCATGACACCATCCTTATAGTCTTGGAAGATGCCTCTCTCCCATCTGGACCCGAAGGTTGGCTCCCTCTAAAAGACTGAATTTCCCTCTCAGCCTATTGACTCCCTTTGAAGTTGGACTCCCTCTGAGTTTGTACAACTTTTGAAGCTACCTGCTCCTTGTCCACTATAACTCTGCTATTGTTGGTCATGGATTGCATAGGCTTTCCCTTCTGTCTTTACACATTTCCCTCTCTAAATCCAAGTACCACTGTTGATCTGAAGCTAGATCCTCTAGGAACAAATAATGCTTGTTCATATAAAAAAAAAACATTGCATAGAATTACTCCTCAATCGTTGAGGCTGAGAACACACTCTTAGCACCCATATTCCCCTAAATCCGTCTGGAATACCACTGCTCCAGATCCGTGTACTACATACCTAGTCCCCATACCAAGCTCCACTTACATACCTAAGTCATACATTGTCAATCTCTCGAACAAATCTTGTGCCTTTGTCATGTGTCGGTGGTTCCCATTGTATAAGAACCATGCAATCCTCCAAGGAAAGAATCTTGATTACCCAAGTCATGACAATCCAATGAAATTCTACCTAAGTCCATCATCCAAGTTACAAGACTATTCGTGTCTACGCACATGTTGCAACCGGTCTCGTGTCCTCTCTCTGAACAATCTCAAGTTGCGGATGGACACATAGTCTAGTACACTCTATACCTCTGCAATTCATCTATTCAAGTGTCCTCATCCTCCTAGGTCAAATACCTCATACATTGTTGTGCATTTACAATCTACAAATCTCTGGCCCAATGAAGAATCTATCTCATCAACCTTCCAAACGTCTAAAGCTATATCGTCCATGCCAAAGCACCTGAGCTACACCCATTGCAACTCACCATGAAAATTCATCGGAAGTCCATCCACAGGGTTGGAAATCTACCACACAACATACTCTTATGATTTGGGCTCTTCGCCAATCCACCGAAACTCCCAACCTACCACACCACCTAGTTGTAATAGTCCACAACTCCTCGTATGGATGGTCTTCTCCATGTCTCAAACC
Organism: Picea engelmannii; assembly: GCA_009831015.1. Classification (NCBI taxonomy): domain Eukaryota; kingdom Viridiplantae; phylum Streptophyta; class Pinopsida; order Pinales; family Pinaceae; genus Picea; species Picea engelmannii. The sequence goes on along the minus strand of ML781547.1, from coordinate 105,701 downwards.
AGAGACCATCTATCTTGTTTCCACCTACAAAAGTCACTGTAGCTCCCTCTGAGAGACTGCTACATCTTCCTCTCAAATATTTCACCTGGGACCTATCCGAACATAAACAAGAAATATGCAACCAAATGTATCAACTATGTGTCTCAAAGATGTTCTCCTTCTCTTCAAATCCCAAGCTCCAATACCATGTCAATTTTCAGATGCAACTATGTGTGACTAATTTTCAGATCTGAAAATTGCTTCCTAGTGAACTAACAGTGAACCTTAGTTGTTATCACTGAACAATTTTACACTGAAAATAATTCACTGAAAAATATATGTAGCGGAAACAACAAGATCATAGATGAATCATCAACACATATGAGACTCAAAATTTCGGTTCTGTAACTTTATCAATCTCAGAAGTTCTGACAAAAAAACCAGCCCTCGCAGTTGACACAATTTCACCACAAAGCTGAGGACAACCTTATCCTCTAAAAATCCAAATTCAACAAATATTTGGGACAATTTCCAACTTACAAATGTGTTGCAGACCACTTATACGACCTGTTGACATCACCTGTACTACTGCTAATGTCATCTTGAATGGAATTATTCTTGATAGAAACCATGCACAAATGTACATGATTTGTCCTTACCGCAACCTGTGTACATATGTGATTATTCCCACTACAACCTGCAAACATATTCAATGGTGTCCACCGCAAGCTGCGTATATACGCGACCATGTCCACTGCAACCCGCGTACATACGCGACTATGCCCACTGCAAATCGCGTATACTTTCGTACGATTTTCTTTCTTCGGATGCCTCTCTCTCCCACACGTATGTTGTGGTTTTCCCTGCCAAGAAAAGAAAATAGAGAGTCCTCAACCCAAGGCCATATTTTCCATAGTTGCATAAATTCCCTTGTGGAAATCACCAAGTTCCTTGGCACAAGCACAAACTCACTTATGCCAACTCCATCATGTCACCACTTTTTTTATATATGAAATGTCCTAATGACCTCTCTCCTTTATATACAAGTATTAGGGGTCATCATAGAATCCCCTCCACAAGTCAACATCAAATTATACTTTCTTTTGGGTGTGAAGCCCCAACACAAATCCATAAATCCCATCACCAAACCCATGAAGCCCCGACTTCACTTTAAGGGGGTTTTCACCAAACCAAAAGTGTGATGTGGTTCCCATGACGATTCCCACATGCCCAATACATAGGTTCATGTGATAATACCTACCCGAAGCTACGGAAATCAACAGACACTTACAAGAATAGAACCCAAGTGGGGAGTATGACACTCTATCATACAACCACTCAAGCTATACCTAATTGCCAAAACAAATTGGGCATTGGAGCCTGACTTGGAAATACAATTCATCCCAATATCTAGTCAATAAGCAAGAATGATAGTGTTGGTACCTTTCCATCCCCACACTAATATCCACAAACAATAGCTTTCTCACATGCACATACCCTACTCCCCTTCAAAATTGAACATGTGACTGAGGAGAAAACACATGTTCTTAATCGTTAGTTCCACTTGGGTCATACATCTAAGTACCTCCACTTACCCATAATGGAACATTATTTACCATTAATTACCTCTAGATAACCTATATATAACCTCTAATTACCACTAATCAACCCCTAATAACCCCTAATTACCATTAATTACCCCATAATTGAACCCTAGTTACCTTTAATTAACCCCTAATCAACCCATTATCGCAAAGGCATTAACTTTGTCAAATTGTTAGTAACATCCCCCATGGTTGCTTTCATATTGATTAAATGAGATTCTAAGACATAAAGAACAAAATGAACATCGTTATTACCCTAACTCCCTGTTACACATTATTTTGGTCACCTCAGTGATCACCTGACAACATGTGTTCATGTTCCCTAAAAATATTAAAAGAGACTTTCTCCATGAGAAAAGTGATTTGATTTCCTCTGCCAAAAACCATATGAAGGAAGGTTATCACACCCTGCTATATGCATGGGGTGCGACGATGCCTGATCGTCGCACTCTGCACTATACCTGGGCTGCGACGTCATTGCATGTTGCTAGTGCATAGGGTGCGACGATGCTTAAAGCTTGGGAAAAGTCAAATTTCATGAATGTTCTAGAAGGGGATATTCTAGAAGGTGAGGTGGCCTCTGATCAGTTTGGATCTTACTCACTTCTTTGATTTGGTGGGATCATCCTAATCTCCTCATCCATATCTCTTTCACATTATATAAATTCTAGGGATCTCTCATGGAAAAGGCTAAGGTTGAATAGGCTAAGAATTGTATGGAGAGTTCTACTTCATATTATGCTTGAGAAGTTTGCTTTAGTTCTTCAAGTCAGATTATGGATCTTCTTCATTCAAGGCATTTGGAGAAAAGGTTTGTCTGTTAAATAAAAGAGCCATCGAAAGGGGACCTTGCAACATTAAGCCATGGGTTGTATTCTCCACTTTCTATTCACTTAATAAAGTAATGCATTTCTTCCCTATATAAGCATCTTGTATTCTATTGTATAATTCCTTGATCGTATACATAGACTTCATTAGAATACATGTATCTTTGTTTTCCCTCTTTGTTGGTTTGTGATTCTTTGACATGCTTACTATTTTGTAAACTCAAGGAAGGAGCTACAAGGACGACACTAGCGAGGACAAGCATCGTTTAAAAGGTATGTCATTGTAACTCATTAAAACTAGTTCATATGATAATGAAGTTTAAGGAAAAGTGTGCATTCTATTATGTTTTGTTCTAGTTTCCAGTGGGATCTAGGGAGATCTGTTTGTGTCCGCACTTATCGATTAATCTAATAACACTCCCTTAACTAGAACCATAAATGAATTCCCATATGTGATCCTTATTTATATTCAAATCTCACGATTATCTTTAAGATTTTATGGAACTGGAACCTTTTAGTAGGGAGCATGGGTACCAATAGTGTTAAGAACCAAAGACTGAATACAAAACAACCACAATAGATATAGAAGAACAATATGCAAAATCTCCTTTATTACTATGAAACCCTTGAGGTAGGGCAACACCGTACAATGGATCCTATTATGGAAGAGATCCTCTCATGTTCACTTGCCTCTTCGAGGGGGCATCCTCCTATTGAGCTATCGCTCCAAATACAATATTTCTCTTCATATCTCATTACATTGCTTGAACCCTTTTATATAGTACTACCATCACCTAAGAACATTCTAGAGGAGGAATCTTCTAGAAGTAGAACCTTCTAAGAAGTCCTCTTACATTTATTATATCTAACTACCATAATGGGCCTTATTTAATAATATAGTGGACCTAGTCCACCTTACATTGAATGACCTCCACTGTTATCACTATGGGCCCTCTGGGCCCCCCCACTACCTCTCTAGCTACCTTACATTCCATTCCCCTTATGAAAGCGTTGTCCTCAACGCTTGATGTACAACCCTATACCATGGTCCCATGGATAATTGTGGACCATAATGTTGAAGAAGACTGGAGAACGAAGGTCCCATGTAGAAAGGAAAGCCACCATGCTGAAGTATTCCAAACACCATTGTAAGCCCGGGTCCCATGTCCAAGTGCTCATGTGAACTCCCCGTGGAAGATTTTGGAACCCAATAACCAACTCAAAATGATGCTCCAAAGACTGACACTTATCATGTGGATCCAAATAAGAATATCCATCCACATAGTGGAAACGGGTCGTAGCAGAATCTGGAAGGAATAATACCACTGTGGAATATGCAGGATGGACACTGGTAATAATCATTGGCTCTCGATTTGTCACATTGATGCTGTCTACAGAAGGTGGATTAGAGTCATCAAATAAAATATGAAAGTGGATGTCATCCCAGAAATGACAACTATCCATTTACCAATCATCACAATCGACCTCAAAATCATACCAAGCATATATTTATTGATTATATTTATCCCCGATTTCCGCCATAAGAAATATATGTTGCATGTTATCCAATGAATCTTGAATACTACAGAAACTATCATTGAGGCCATTTGCAAGGTCATGCAATCTAACATCCAATGTGTCATACAATTTGGATTTGAATGCTTCAAGAATTCCCTTGAGGGTTTGAGAGGAAATAGCCATCTGAGCACCCTATGAACTCTTCAAGCCCACATCCGTCATGAAAAAACCCAAAAAATAGAACAATAAGTTACTGCAGAAAATCACAGCGTTTTCTAGAAAAACCCTGAAAAACTGTTGAATTTAAAATGCTCATAACTTCACTTTCCAGACTCCATTTCGGCTGATTTATTTTTTTGAAATTGGGCGAAATTGTGAGAGGAAATCATATCTGTAACTTATTTGGGCAAATTCGGCCTCCAGATGCTATAGAAATAAAATAAAAAAATCGTGCCGTCGTCTGCGGAAAAAACCCTGAAAAATTGCAGATTTTAAAACTTCGATATCTTGACTTTCCGGACTCTGTTTCGAACGATTTTTTTCTTTCAACTTGGGTGTTTTTATGAGAGGAAATCAGATCCACAACCTGTTTCTACAAATTTTTCACAGGAATATACTGAAAATTTCTGGAATGTAGCGGCCCTCTTTTTCTTCTCCGAAAAACAAATCTGCAAAATAAAAAATATTTGCCCACAATGTCTGCCAAGGAAAGTGCTCTGATACCACTTGTTAAGAATCAAGGACTGAATACAAAAGAACCACAATAGATATAGAAGAACTATATGCAAAATCTCCTTTATTACTATGAAACCCTTGAGGTAGGGCAACATTGTACAATGGATCCTATTATGGAAGGGATCCTCTCCTGTTCACTTGCCTCTTCGAGGGGGCATCCTCCTATTGAGATATCGTTCCAAATACAATATTTCTCTTCATATCTCATTACATTGCTTGAACCCCTTTATATAGTGCTACCATCACCTAAGAACATTCTAGAGGAGGAATCTTCTAGAAGTAGAACCTTCTAAGAAGTCCTCTTACATTTATTATATCCAATTACCCATTTATTATATCTAACTACCATAGTGGGCCTTATTTAATAATATAGTGAACCTGGTCCACCTTACATTGAATGACCTCCACTATTATCACTATGGGCCCTCTGGGCCCCCCCACTACCTCTCTAGCTACCTTACAAATAGAAATCCTAGAGATAGGGGGATTAATAACCCCACCATAAACACCAAATATAGGGGTGTTGATGCCCCCTACACTTGAAGTACTATATGAATTGTTTATCATAAACCATTGGTGTAAAGGATTCAGAAGTGTGACAAGATATTTGTCTGTAAAATCTGAAACGTGCAGAGGAAGCAAGATTTATGGGTTAGTAAGGTGTGGGTTAAAGTTCATTGCAGTTGGATAAGGGATGTCCACAATTTCTAGTACCCAAAATCCTCCTACAATGGAAAGGATGGAACCCTTGTAGGTACAAGTATATGTCCATTCAAATTTCATAAATCCCCTCTAGCCAACAACTCATAAAAGTTGGGCTCTTAATACATTTTGTCTTCCCTTGTGGGAATGTTCAAGGCAATAATTGTCTCTTCTAATAGCTCACTTTTCTACAGGCTAGGATCATTCAGCCTTCCTCTAGTAGGGGGTGGCTCCATAAATTTAGGATAAAGACCTTTGGTCCTCCAAGATTGACAAAGCAATTGATCAACCACTTTGAACTGGAGGACTCAACAAAAGAAAAAAGACAAACACAACCTAATTTTGTCTAACCTTTAATCATCAATAACTTAACTAAAATGTTCCTAAGAAGAAAACAATAGGCAATCTACTCTCCCAAAGATCAGTCCAAGGTGTTTAGGACTAAAACTAAATTGGTGAAGAGTCTATCAGAAAACATTTAGGAAGTCAACTTGGGATGATTGAGGCCTACCACTACCATGTTAGTAAGAAATCCCCTCGTTTTAGTGATGGAGGAGGTCAACCAAAAGGGAGGCTTCCCCGATGACCTCAAGGGATCAAAGTAGCAATTTTTTTAGCCAAACCTATTGCCCCTCTCTTAATCACCTAAGTCAATGTCTAGGTCAAGGAGAACTAAGAGGTAGAAATATGGTTTGATTATCTACCCAGAACAAGAACGCTTATAGCATATATATAATGATTTCTAAGTACAAGTATGCAAATAATACCTCTTTAAGACACTAGACAGTGAAATTTACTATGGCTTTTATGAAATTGCAGTAGTTAACAGAAGTACAACAACAATATCAAGGGTTTGTATTGTCTCATTTATGGGTGCCTTTGCGGATGGTGTGTTTCATCCTTCATTTGCAATGAAAAAAAATTCCAAGCCCTTGCCTTTAATTTATTATGGTGCAAACATTGAGGGTTACGTGTTATGTGCAATGGAATTGGTTTCTTTACTTCCGTTATTTATTTCAGTTAATTATTCGAGACAGTATATTTTATTTTGTGAGTTGCTAATTTGATTTACAACAAGGAAATCACTAGTAAACAATTTATCTAGGTGTTGGGATTAGAAAATTGACAAATATAGTGTGAAACAAATAATTGTAAGAAGGATTACTAGAAGGTTTCGCCTACTAGAAAGCTCCTAGAAGGTAAATAGAAATATATAAAGAATTAAAAGCAATGTAATGAGATGTCTTGTGAAAAATATTGTAATTGGAACTCTTCTCAACTAGAGGTTGCCTTCTCTAAAAGGCAAGTGAAAATTGCTTCCATCAATAAAGGTATTGTTATTTGTGGTATTTTGTTTTTCTACAATTTCCCGTTGTTGTTATAATCTATTGTTTTTGCTCTAAACTTTGGTTTAATTTGTTGTTTCTCCTCTGAAACTTTTATTTTGCTAATAAATAACTCCACAAGTGGTATGAAAGGACTTTCCTAAGCCAATCTTTTAGAAATTTTGTTCAAGAAATATGTTCTGACATATATAAATAATATATTGATCTATCATTCAATGGGTAAATATACAATAAGGAAGAATACACACAAGAAATACAATCGATTTCACTTGGTTGGGCACCCTTGTAACCCCTGTTGGTACCCCATCGAGTAGTATTGCATCAAACCTCACATGTCTATAGAATTTCACTTCCACATACTCTCAGGTATATTGAAAGTACCCTAGTTTACCTAAAACCAACTTTATAAAATTTGATCAATGATCGTGTTTCTCTACTGCACTGAGAATAACACTCAAGAAGATTACTTTCTAATACCTAGGTAATCGGGTAGTATGGATAAGGGTACGAACAAGCCTCCTTAGTTGGTGCATGTTGATCTCTTTTCCTATTAGGGAGAAGAGGCAACCTTATAAGGGTTTTTCTATCAGAATTCAAAAATACCCTCTGTGTTTTTAAAGAGGTGGTGCTCCTCTATTTCTCTCTTAGATAATAATTATGTCTGGATTTATACACAATGGTTTTATAATTCATCACACTAATTCCTGAGAGTGGAACATGCAAAAAACAAATTGAAAATAAAGAATTTTAAATCATAAAGAAAGAAAAAAATCCTAACATGGTATCATATCCATCTCTGTATCATGGAAAGGCACAACAATATATCTGAAGCAAAATGAACAAAACAAAGAGCAACAAAGATTGTCCTTTCATAGAATTTTAAATGATTTAGCAACATTCATATCATAGGGATGTAAAGGAATCTCATTCTTGAGATTTCATGCTCAAATAAAAGTCTAAAACCATAAATTCATTAGCCCCAAGATAGCTCTTTGTGGGATGTCAAAGAAAGTAAGTACAAATTGATTGTTCAATATCAAATAAAATGTGTGCAACAACTTGACACTACACAATATTCCTAATAATTAAACGATAAATATAAAATGCATTCACCCTAGTGGGTTGGGAAGGGGCTCCCGTGGACCATATATCAAGCATAAGTAACCTGGAAGACAAAAAGAAGTAGTCAAAAATTGGTCTTGCAAACAAAAACAATCAAATGAAAAGACAAAAAGAAGTAGTCAAAAAGAAGTAGTCGATCACCGACCAACCGACTATGGTTGTTCGCCTTTGCACCCAACCATAGGCTCAGAGGCATTCATTCTTAGCATTCTGGCCACCCCCATGCCAAGCCATGATATCACTAGGGAAATTTTTGCAGTTTCTCAGAGACTCTCTCTCTGTCACAACAACTCTTGCAATTCCTCATAGACTCTTTCTCTTTGTCACATCCTCTGTGAGGTTTATCAGATGCTCCCTCGGAATCGAGCTCACGGTCCTCTGTTCAGGTCATGTTTTCTACAATTTCTCAGAGATCATTTCTCTTATTCTCTCCAATAACGAGAACAACTTATCAAGCTTCTAGTTCTTCTTCTCAGCTAGAGAACCTCTCATGATCTTCCTCTTTCTCTCAACATGTCCCCGGTCACATGCCCCCTTAAGGGATTGGTCTCCTCACTTGTCTTCCCCCGTGTGTATTCTTGCACGCCTTTTTCCTCCCCATGAAGGTTTTGGACATGTCCTCTTCCTTCTATCAGAAGGAAACTCGGGTCAGTCTGGGCCTACAGGAAAAACTGCCCTCTATGGTACTTCGGGCTGACAATTTTATTTCTCCCCAGCCAGACCCTCCATGCTTCCATTCATTGGGGTAGTAGATTGTTCAACCACCAGTCCTTTCCTTATCAATTGATTTCTCCTTGGGATCGGGATGAGACTTATTATTTCAGCAAGGAGAAATTTGGGTCATTTTGAGATAATGAACCCTCTCCCTAGTTTCCTCACTCTTTTTCCTCTAGTGATATCATGGCTAGTACTTCAAGGCTTCACCCCCACAGTCAGTCATTGGCAATCCAAACAATAATACATTTACATTGTTCACATGCCATAGCATGGTGATCATAATTAATGATTAATTACAAGCTGAGGAAACAGGGGTATTACACTTGAGATGATAGGACTTGAACACTATTATTTGATATGGGTGTGTGAAAAATTTACATAGACAAAAATAATCTCATAACGAATGCAAAATAACAATGGCCATGAAATTAAGCCATAGAGAGGCAAGATCTACCCAAAAAGTGGCCTAGTGGTAGAGGAACCACACAAATCATTATGAAATGTACAATAGTAAAATTAATCAAATCATATGACATATATCTACAATATGATATTATCTTATGACTACCACTAAAAAATTTGTAACAAGGGAATGCTCCCATGAGCCAATTTGATAATATAACTTAACTAAGTAGAGAGAGAGAATACAAGAGGAAAATATACTTCTAAAACTCATAGATAATTGTTGTCAATGTTTAGGCTTGACATGTCTCATGTACACAACTCATGAAGATATCTTCTTTAAATAATTGAAACAATATTATGTTTCAAACAATGTTGAAATGTTAAGAAACAAATAAGTCCTTTTGAAACAATGTTGAAATGTTAAGAAACAAACAAGTCCTTTGAAATTTGAAGAACACCTCATATTCTACTTTCTTTTTGTGAGGTCATATGGGTCCAAGTCCATTGTGACCAAATGTCGTGAAACAATGATTCCATTTTTTTATTTTTAATGTTTAAACTTAAGTTAATGGATGTAAAGTATAAATTATAAGATAAATATCAACATTAAATTTAAGAAATTAGTATTAAAAACCAAATACAAATAAAAATGAATCAAATTAAGTGTTTTAAAGGCTCAAAGGTGAGTGACTATAATCATCACCATTAGGTCAAGATCTTTGTGATCAGACCATTGTTATATTTAGTTATAAAAAATGGAATTGACAATGAGCTTAAAAACCCTATCACTAATTTAATTTCCAAAACATGATTTGGTAATAAACCTAAAAGGCCCATCACTATTTTAATCACCAATGTTGCTTATGGCAATGGTCCTTTAATGATTGTCACAAAATCTACTTACAAGTATGGTCCTTGATGGTCTTTGAATGACTATCACCATAAGTGTATTTGATGATGGTCATTAAAGATCCATTGCAAGCTTGCATGTCACCAATGTCACTTTTTGGTATAGTGAACAAACATAATTATCAAAATGTACTATATACAAAAACAACATATGAAAAACATCAAGGCATGGAGTAGGGAATGGTTATAGAGGAAGAGGAAGAGGTGGTTGATGAGGCAAAATAGGAGTTTGAAGTGATGAAGACATTAGAAAAATGGTGTTGTATGCTTCAAAAAATAAGACTCTTAAAGCCCTAATTCCCCATTACAAGAAAGGACCAATTACTTCGATGGAGTAGGTGATCACCCCATGGAGAGTTTCCTATTCATGTTAGAAAAGATGCAAACTAGAATTAATGTGAACTTATAGCAAATAGTTCCCAAACATGAAACATTAAATTACAAAAATATGAATTTGGTTACTAGACTTGTGGATGGATATGAGAGGATGCTCTTATGCAAAATAACAACAATATGTGAACCCTATAAAGTAGAAAAATGAAGAGTATCCTAATTCATTTAAGTAAAAAAGTACACAAATGAAGCTATCAATATGTTTAGGGAGCTTTCTAAGAAAGAGGAGAAAGAAGTTAGATAAGCATATTAGACACAAGACAAAGATGATATAGATGATGTGATATAATTTATGAGCTATAGGGGATGTTAAGTAAATATGATGTTTTCTTTCCAATAGAAAAAATTGCTCAATTATATATTATAATATAATGTGTTCTCTCAACAAGATTGCAAATAGAAAGATAGATAGCCCTAGGAGGAAAGTACTTCACTCGTAGTCATGCTTCATGCCAATTGGACTGAGAAAAGTAGCGTTGTTGCAACAAAAAGTTCAAGGGGAGAAAATGTTATAAAAAAGAGCTCTGCCAAAGTACTGTCAAGATAAAGGTCTATGAAATAATTGTTCTAATAAATTTTTGAGGTGAGAGTGGGACCCTCATGTCCATCCATCCAATGGGTATATGTGATCAAGCCAACTTTCCCTTGTAATGTTGTCTTTGATAGGAGTTTGGCTTCCAGATTGTACCCTCGGGATGTATGAGTGTAAGTGAGCTTCTTAAAATGGCATTGGAGTGTGCTTATTTTGTCCTTCCAGGCCAATAGTGAGATGGTATGAAGCTTTCCTTTATGATTTAGCCAGTCAATGATAACTCTTGAATCCCCGATCAATCGTAGATGTTCAACATGCAATCTAGAGGCCAAATGAAGTGTAGCCCATGCACCCTGTTATCACACTAAGTCACCTTGGGTCTCATAGTTTGTTTTTGTTAAGGGTGTATTTATGAATTCGCCTCTTGGAACGATATTTTGATCACATTGAATATCAACATATTCCTAGATGTCTTAATTCATTAACAGATGCATTAGCTAATTATGTATTGGACAGACATTTGAATAATTTGTAAATCAAACACATTAAAATTCACGCAATATAAAGTAAACCGGTAGAAGCCATCTGTATATATAACGATCAAAAGAGTTTGTTTTTTACAAAAAGTTTGTCCGAAGACCAAAATATCAAAAATTGAAGCTTATAGCTTCTACAAAGTGATGTCATGGATGACGTTCATGGTAACACACTACTGCCCTAGCTACCCTACGGAGCAGTCGACCCATAGATGCCGATACCCCTACAGTGTGATGTTGATCGCATTGTGGAATCTCTTCCAGAGTCATATCTGGAATGTCTGCTGTCAGACCCTCTAAATTTTGTTCCACTATCTGATAGTCTTCGGCATACTGTGGTACTGTTGCTGCTACCTCTCCTCGCCTCTGGATAGGAGAACTGTCAGCAGGTCTATACTGTCCAACATCTGTGTTATCAACAAACATTTTTGTGTTAGTCTTTGGATAATCAATATAAAACAAAAACATTTGAATACAATAAAAATTCAAAAACATTTAAAAAAGAGAAAAGGTGTGTACTTCTTACCGAGGTCTCCCCACTGAGCGTCTTCAGGCAGTGCCAGATCTGGATCTCCTCGAAAATCCAACCCGGCATAGGCGTAGTCATCGACCATAATCATCTGGTTACAAAGCCAGTCAAAGAAAATATCGTCATATTTGACGATTGGTCCTGCCACGTGTCGGGCTATAAGCCGACACCATCTAAGCATGCGTGGATCCCTAGGACCCGGTAGGTTCCACTCTGCCTATAGTCAGAATACAGGGACCCTCTCAAGGAAGAAGGACACTAGTAAAGATCCATATCCAAATTGTTTCAGTTCACCCCGCCTGCACTTGGTTAGTTGTCTTTTGATACTGCGCAGCACTGCATCAGCCCAGTTAAATACTTGGGGCTCAGTACACTCGATGGCGTACTGGAAATAGATTTGCAATGCCATATGGGGAGAAAAACTCCCAGCCATCCGAGCAATTGTAAAGAGAATAGTGTGGAGAGTCAAGTCTGTTACTCCCCAGATCGCCACTTTCCCTTTCTTTCTTTCAGCCTCGGGTACGCAGTATTGATTGCAATATTCACTCATTTTTAACCCACCACCTCTGCTGCCAGTCAAACTGACATGAGACCCACGCCTGGATAATCCGGTCAAGAAGTATATGTCCTCTATGTCAATGGCTAAATTATGAGCTCCTACAATGAAAACTTGCTGGTTTGGATCCCACATACGGACTAAATACTCCAGTAATCGGACTTGGGCTCTCATGCCCGGGATACGGAAGTATTTTAAGAGACCACAATCTCTCAATGATGCAATGGTGGGAGGGTGATTCTCGGCATTTGCATTATCCTCCTCATGTTCTCGTTCCCGCCACTCCAGCACCATGATTGTTAGCCAAATACCTGCACAAGGAACATAAAGGGTGGATTAGTGATTTTATTCATGATTTAGATCTTTTCCATTGGCTAAAAATTTAAAAAAAATTTGAGTTCTGCGCTGCTCGCAGGTGCCTTATTATACACAGTGCGAACCCCTCGCAGGTGGCTTAAAGATTGCTTGCGAGAAAGTATCATTCTCGCAAGCCCCGTATGGGCAGCCTGCGAGAATTCCTGCACGCATTTAGGGTTAAAAAACCACTTGAAAATACAAAAAATTAACCAATGAAATCATAAATTTAAACCATGAAAAGATCAAGCAAGAAGAGCTTACTGTAATGCTGCAAACGGCTCGTCAAATGATCTCTTGTCGCTCCCGAAAATCAACGCCGAAGTCGGAGAGTAAAATGGGGGTTTTTGGAACTCAATAGTGAAAATGTGAAATGATATGGTAACAATGTGTATTTACTCATTTAATTTACTTTTTACTATGTCATTTTTGGGTTTTCATGTTTATCTATTGTTTAAACCTAAATTACTAATATTAAAATGAGTGTAATGACTTGCAGGTGTGAAACATCGATGATTACAAAAAGGATATGGACATATTTTTCTTCGTTATGGTGTGATTTCGATTGTTTTTTAGGGTTTTTACATAAAACCTCGAGCATCGTTTTTGTCCGTTCTTACGCTCGTAAAAACAAGAGAACGTGATCGAGCATAATATTATCGCTTTTTCGGGCTCAAAAGGTTATACGAAAAAAGGAACCCCCCTGGATTCTTCTTTGAGCTCTTTTCAGACTCTCTAAACGTGAAAAGATCGTCGAGCGACCTTGCTATTTTCATGCTCGCTAAAGTGTTTGAAGTACGCATCTGGTGAGCGATAATTTATCTCTTTTTCGGTCTCGTCCAGACTATTTTATGAAAAAGGAATTGAGAGAGTTCTCTTTTAAGTGTTTTTCCAAACTCTATAATCTTGAAAAACCTTCGAGTTTACTATCTCTGGACTCGTTAAACACACATTGACAGACCCGTGATGGGACCAAACCACTCCTTCTTACGGTTCGTTAAAAATACTC
>ML781547.1:57746-90972 GCA_009831015.1 Picea engelmannii | reverse complement strand
GCACTTGTTAACGGTTTTATCATTGACCGGTAATCAAGTGGTTTCTACCATGTTCGACTTCAACACATGTAATCACATGGATAGATTCGTACTTTGGGGGATGAGGTTGAAGACCCTGGATATTATCTTTGTGATCCAGGTTGTGATGGAGTATGTATAACTTGCGACACATAGATCCACTGTGTATGTTTCGTGGCTATGTCGTCTTGGTTTGAATTTGCTCGCATAGATCCACAGTGTATTCAAGTGGCTATGTTATATTTTTTATGGCATGGATCCACAGTGTATGATTGGTGGCCATGAACTGTGTCTACAATGTCATCAGTCTATGATCTGAGTATGGGAATGCCTACCTTAGAATTGATATATATATGATACTCTGCCGATGCTTGATTGTTTGCAGGTTTCCGATTAGATGTGCTCTTGGTTCTCGACACACACATGCAGCTTACAAAGTCTATCGACTGTCACTGGTTCCAATCTCAGACTTTGGGGGGCATTCTGTTACCCACGATTTTGGTCATCATGATGATGTATTAAGGATGGTGTACTCAATCTCTTCATTAGAATCTTTTCCTGAGAAAAGTTATCTTCATTTTTCTCCAAAAATCACAGTTTTGAGGAAGGTTCGCAGGCTGTCTATACATTTGCCTGCAAGAATGCTTGATTCTCGCAGGCTACCTTAAGCCAGGGTGCGAGAAGTTCTCACTGTGCCTAACTATTAGGGCACGGACACTTTCTAAAGAAGAGAAAAAGAAGAATTCTCGAAGCTTCTAGAAGGGAATCTTCTAGAATGATGAGATGGCATTCGAATGGTTATCTAAGTACTGGCTTTCCTGATATCTTGGGATCATTCTTATCAAAGTAACTAATTCATTTTTTCCTATATATTGAGAATATTATCATGGAAAAGGTTAGAAGAAAACAAGCAAGAGAGACATTGGAGAATTAAGTGAAAAATTGTATGAAGGACTGATGCTACAACAGCTAAGAACTCCAGCAGGGTTATCAAAAGTGGCTGATCTTCTTCATGCAAGTGAGCAAGTGTGTGTGTCAGAGCTAAGGGTCATCAAAAGGAGGCTTGCGACATCAAGGCTCTGGTTGTAAGCTTTACTTTATATCAATATAATACAGCAATGTGTCCCTTTCCCATAAAGTGAATTGTACTTTATTGCATAACTCCTTGATCATATGCATAGATTAATTATTGAATAGAATGTGTTTACTTCACTTCGATTGGTTTGTATTGTCTTGATCGTGACTACACAAGAGCATCGGAGTGAAGCTGGTACAACAAAGACCCAAGGAAGTGATCATAAGGTATGCTCATGATTCTTGCCTCCTAGTACATTCAATAATCTAAATCTAGGGAAAGAGTATCATTCTGTCTTGATTTGTTCTAGATCCAGGTGGATCTAGGGAGATCGGTTTGTGTCCGCACTTACGGATTTATCCTATAACACTTAGATTCTTATTTTCTCTTTAAAATAAATTTCTCATCCATTAAATGTTATTTATGATAGGAACCCTTAGGATGACTAAACCTTTGAGTCATAGCTCATGTGTTGATCCACAATTCAATTTTTGATCCTTAAACCCTTATGAGCTCATGGTCTATTCTTTATGTCCCCTCTTGTGATTCATCCCTAGGTTAATACCTCCCATGACCAGGCTGATGTGAAACACCTCTCTCCTCACTCATGACCTCTCATACATACCTGATTATCCCCACTCACCTATCCAATCATTTTTTTGATTTGGAGAGTGTTGCCCATTCGGTAGGAATTTCCGTAGCGCTTGTCACATTTATCATTCATCCACTCCAAGTCATGATTGCCACGACTGATACCTTAACCATTGTTTTCAGTGCCAGAAGTCGGTTGAAATGCTTTCAAAATATCTTTCATTTATGATCCTTGGTAACGGTTTCCAAATTTGAAAAGTTCAGCAACGATGCGCTGCGTAAGTTTGTCAGTTCAGATCAGACGATCACATGTCCACTAAATCCGATGTTGTGAGAGATTTTAGGGCCGCAGTTTCCTCAATATCATCCTAAGATCACGTTGAGGAGCTCAACAGTTGTCGACTTCACAGGTATCCTGTGCAACCTCCTTCGCATATTGATTTTCATAGGAAATTTGTGCTCGCGTTTCGGTTTGCTAAGCTTGCAGGGTAGTATGGGAGCCATATTTCCATTCCTGTAAACATATTTGCTTGTATCCATAGTCTAATTATTGTTGTTAGTCATAGCCTTTGAAAGTCACAGGCTTGAAATAGCCTATCCTTTGTGTATGCGTTGCGCTACGCAGAGGCGCTGCTCAAACCTCTTTGATTATCCTCTTCTTCTTTTCATCCTGTACGAAGAGTCATTTCAAAATTACTTCCTCATAGTCTACACTCTAAAAACCTGTATAAGCCTGAAGATCCATTTCTCATAGCCAAGTTCATTTTCTAAGCACTGTTAATTTGGAGGGCCATCCTTGTGCATTTGAGACTTGAATTGAAATTTTCTGGTCAATAGCATCCCTTATAGCCTCTTAAGAACCCTCTTTCTGAGTCATGGAGACCCCTCAGTCGAAGAAAGAACACAAAGGTGGCAAGATAGTTTGAACAAAACCTGTGGACATTCACCTTTTTGACACAGAACCCATGGAAAGGGAAATCTTTCGAAGACTAGGATGCCTCTCTTTTTGCGAGAAGATGTAGAGAGGCCACTCAGAAGTAGCAAAACAATTTGCACTAAATTTTGATGGCAAGAAAACCAAAGTTGGAGATTTGGAATTTGAGGTGACTGAAGCCTCCATCTCAGCTGCAACAGGGATCCCCATTTCAGGAGAAATTTGGTTCAAGGCCATGGTATTGAGTTCACCTTTCGTTAAAGATATTTTCAAGCCTGAATACCAAGCCAATGATTTATCTAAGAGTGTGCCAAGGAATCAGTTGATTGACCAGTTTAACAGAATGTTGAAAATCATACAGAGATATTTTAGTTGTGAAGGGAGATTTAACACCTTGTATCATTACCACATAAGGTTGTTGTTGCATTTTACTGGTAAGGTTCAGATGAATATTCCATATTACCTGCTGAGAAGTATAGGTAAAATGGCAGATAGGGTGCAAGCCAAATCTAAGGATGTGGACTCCAGTCTTTTCCACTCTGGACTTATCCGGATGCTTGTCTCTGAAGAGTTGGGAAAGAAAGAGATCTCCTGGGAGAATTTTTTGGTCACTTCTCACTTCAAGCTGGACACCTACCCCCCAATCACAGATTGCATTATCTTCATCACCTACCAGTACTAAAACATGGATCAACAGGAAGAGAAAGGGCAAAGCCCTTGTTTCAGAGATCAATAAGCAGGTCAGGGAAGCTGAGGAGGAAGTCTGTCCTTCCCCACACAGATATTTCTCACCACCACCTCCACCAGGGTTAGAAGAAGTTCCATCTTCTACCAAGGTGACATCAAAAAAAGGGAAGAAGCTTCTCTTTCTCTCTCCTCCTCCAGCAGTTGAAATCAAAGGTAAAAGACCTTTCACTAGGTCATCAATTCCTAAGGGGCATTTCAAA
The DNA here is from genome assembly GCA_009831015.1 of Picea engelmannii. Classification (NCBI taxonomy): domain Eukaryota; kingdom Viridiplantae; phylum Streptophyta; class Pinopsida; order Pinales; family Pinaceae; genus Picea; species Picea engelmannii. The sequence continues at coordinate 87,407 of ML781547.1, read as the reverse complement.
GGACAACCTTTACTAGAAACCCCTATACATAAGAAGAAAGGGAAATGCATTGAAAAATATATAGAAGAGAAACAAGAAACCCCTGTACAGAAAATCAAGGGTAAAGGTACCAAAAGACCTTTGGAGAGGGAAGATGAAATCCCTGTGAAGGATTGTAAGAAACCTATGAAGAATACATAAAAGGCTATTGTGCAAGAGAAGAAGCATAAAGGAAAAGGTTTTGAGAATACTGATGAAACATGCAAGGAAACTCCTTTACAGATGGAAGAAAAGGACGAGAAGAAGCCTGCTGAGATTGCACATGTCCCCAACCCCCTTGGCAGCCAGACCTACAAAAGACTTATTAAGCAGCTTAGGGATGCAAGGAGAGAAATAGCTCGTCTCAAAGCAGAAGACAAGGTCCACTTGGCTCAGATGAATGAGCTCATGATTGGCTACAACCATACCCTAGACTTAGCAAGGTTCGCAGTGAGAAAGGCTCTGCCTCTTGGTAAACAGCTGAAGAATCTTTACAGACAGAACATGGGTGTCCAGGCTCATAACAGGAAGCTAAAGGAAGAACTAAAGCATTTCCAAGATGAAGTAACCCAAAAGAATTTACAGGTGTTGGTTGAGGCTACCATTGAAGATGACAAACCAGTAGCTAAGGAGAGCACAACTATACTGAAGAAGCCTACCAGTGCTAAGAAGAAGAAGTCTACTGAGTTAGTTGGAGACACTCTTTCCACCAGAAAGAGTGTGAGGCTAAGTGTTAAAATGGCAAAGTAGCTGGTAGTGGTAAACCCCATTTTTTAGAGTTATTCCTTCTTGGGAAGGTTAACTGATATGCACATACTAAGTTTTTCCACCTATACAAGCTTCTATGTGTTTAGCTATATGAATTTTGGATTTTTTTGCTAAGTGCTAGCTTCACTCAGTGGTAAAATCACCTAAGTAATTTGATTTGTCATCATGAAAGGAAACAAATAACTCTACACACGTTCAGGAGTCAAGGACACTGCATTTTTGGCATTTCTACCCAAACCCTTATGCAGACGTAGCATAGGTGGTGCTGCATAATATTTTACAGAACACAGAATTGTCATACAGGCACAACCCACAGGCACTGCGTAATATCTTATAGAGAGCAGGTTCACACATAGGTTCCACTCAATTTTGCAACAGAGGACAAATGTATCCATAGATATGCAGCACATGGGCGCTACCCATAGGCACTACCTTCTCTCCTTGTTCCATTTTAGGGGGCGCTACACAGAATTGCTACCCAAGGGAGTAGCCAGCAAACACCAGGGATCTAGGAAGACTAAGCCAACAGTTTTAGATAAGTTAATAATGGAATAAATGATAGAAGTAGCAGTTGGAATGCAGAGGACAAATACAAGCTCCAAAGGGACACATGGAAAAATATGAGCTGAGCAACAAAAGAGGATCAAAGCAGTTAGAGCCATGATTGGGTTTAGTCACCAACACTTCCCTGTTTTATAGCATAGGTTGTTATCTTAGTTGTTAGAATAAATAAATGTTTTGAGATTTTAAGGAAAAGAGGCCAGCTTGTACCTCCATCTGTTGCCTCCATTTCTTGTTATAAATAGACAGATGAATTATTTTAAAGGGTTCGGATGGTAGAGCAAGGCTCCCAAGAAACTGTGATATTTTTGATAAAGTGATTGTGATCTAGTATGTACTGGACTTAAGACTTTTTGACTAATAGAAATCATCTCCTATTTCAGACTATTTGCTTCTAATTCTAAATGTTCATATTTCAATGCTTCATATGGATGACTGTGGTAATGATATGATGGATGTTTGATCATTTTATTGTCATGGTGTTTATTTAGCTCCTTAGTTTCTAATTTCAAGAAGATCTTGTTTTAAGAAACTTTCTTCCTTTGGGATTTTGTGGACCTAATGTTTGCAGTATCTCTTACATTCCTCTCATTCAAGTCTTCTTTCTATCCACATTTACTCCCCAAACTACTGGTTGAAATTACTCAAAACCTTATTTGTTGTTACATGTTAGCCATGTTTCTGAGTGAGGATATTATCATTTTGAGTTTTTCCATTCGAACTTTCAAAAAACACTCATACTTTCACATATCATCTGATGGGTACTGGGCTTACCTTCCTTGCAATCAGAAGGTGACTCCTAGTGCTAACATTTTTGGCGCCATTTCCGGGGAATGATTTGAAGACTTTTCCCTGGGATAGAATGACAATGCTTACTAGCTCTCAAGGTGCATTGGGACTTAGTATTTTGAAGATTGAATCTTGCACCTGGTGACTCCATTGATTCAGCTCTGGTGCCTAAAGGCAGACATACGAGATCAAATCCACGGTTACCTTTGGTTCTACATGAGGCTGACCCAGAGAAGATAATCAAGAAAGGAAAAACTTCTAAAAAATGTTTTTTTGCTGCTACTACAAGTGCTTCTCGTCAGTTGCCTGATTCCACTCTTGATACTCTAGTTGTTTTATCAAGTAAGATTCCTTTATCTTCTGCTGAAGTACCTAAAAAGCTATATTTTGAAGATTTTCCTATTGAATACTCTACCTTTGAAACTGAATTGAAAGAAGAAAATATTGATATATTCTCCTCCCCTGATATTGAGAAGTGTTTCAGTCTTGATAGTTTTGAAGATTTCCCTACATTAGGTTTTGCTACACCTCTCTCTGTTAAAACTTTAGCTGCCAAAGAAGTAGGAACTTCATCTCCTTCTCAGACCTTAACATCCTCTTCCAAGACTCCACCCGCTGTTGTGAAGACTGAAATCTCCCCTTTATCCTTTTCTCCTTCTCCTAATCTGCACACAACTAGACCTCCTTCTCCTGCTTGTTCACCTAGAATCCAAAATCAAATGGCAGTTGTTAACCCCCCTGCAAATGGGATGGATGCCATAGTGGCTGCAAGATATGCTCCTCTAGTCTTGCCTCAACCAATGAATTTTCTTCCCCTTGGAGATTATTTGAAATACATGCCCAAGTTTACTAGAGAAGAAGATATAACAGTTGAGGAACATCTTGCTACTTTCTATAGCTATGCAAATAACCAAAATATTGAAAATGAAGATATTTGGATGAGGGTTTTCGTCCAAATCCTTTTTGGTGAAGCTAGGAAGTGGTTTAGGGGTCTGGCCCCTGGATCCATCACAGGTATTGAGGCATTGGATGAAGCCTTCTTGAGGCACTGGGGTGACAAAAAGGATTTTCTGTATTATATCACTAAATTTGGATCTTTGAAAAGGAAAGAAGAAGAGTCTGTCTCTGACTTTTCTAAAAGGTTTAACAAAATGTACAAGAAGATCCCTGATGAGATCAAACCCACCGAAACCATGGAAAAAATCACTTATGCCAGTGTTTTTGACTACGAGTTATGCCTTCTATTGAGAGAGAGAAGGTCACCTTCCTTAATTCAGATGCAGGATGCTGCCTTAGAGGTAGAATCCAACATAATTGCTTCAGATTAGCTCAGGGAAAAATCTGACAGAGATAGGAGGAAAAACAGAGCTGAAGCTTCCACTTCTGACTCTCCTGTTGTTCATTCACAGGTAAATGAGTTGACCAAATTAGTAAAATCCCTTTCTACTAAGATCGAGAAGTTAAAATCAGAAGGAAGACAACCATATAGAAATGCTCAGAACACTGAAAATAGAGGTAATTTTAGGAGACCCAACAATGCTCCCCAAATCCTTCCTAGATATCCCAGAAACAGAGAGAGAGAGAGAGATGATCAGAGGATTCAAGCTCCTTTTCAGAATAATCTGGTTGATGATGAAGAAGAAGAGGAGGTAGAGGTTGATCCTGAGATCCACTGTTTAGGTGATTCATCCCCATCCCCACACTTGACTCAATCCTCTTATGAGCAATCTTTAATGGATATTAAAATCAATGAGTTAAGCAAGGGAGAACAAATGAAGAAAAATGCTAGTAGATATAAACTGAGATCTAAGAAGAATGAAGAAAAAAGTGTTGCCCCTAATCATCCTATTCAGAAAGAAGATTCTTCCAAGACTGTGATAGTGAGTAGCAAGGAAAAGGATTCTCAAAACCCACGACTTCTGATAAAAAATCCTCCTCCTGAAACCAAAGAGATTTTGAAGCCTCCCCCCTCCTTCAGTTTTGAGAATGAGATCCAAAAAATTAAGATCCCTGTACCATTTTTAGAATTGATAAAAAATGAAGAATTTAAAAAATATCTGACCCAAATGTTATAACCCGGTGCCTCTCCTAATTCCATTGATTCAATAAATCTACAAGATGAAAAACCAACTGTGATTTTAGGCCCTTTGATAGAAGACAGAGATGACTCATCCCCTCCCTTCTATATTTCTCTCAATATTCATGACAAGGTGATGCATAACTGTCTTTTGGATTTAGGGGCCTCCCATAATCTTATGCCAAAATCTGTTATGGATGAACTTGGAATGGAAATCACCAAAACCTATCATGACTTATATTCTTTAGACTCTAGGAAAGTAAAATGTCTGGGGGTCATTAAGGATATGGTTGTGACTCTATTTCAGCTTCCCATGAAAATTATACTTATGGATGTTGTGGTGGCTGATGTTCCTCCCAAGTTTGGCATGCTCTTGTCAAGGTCTTGCATAAAAAGACTTGGAGGAACCTTGTAGATGGATCTCTCATATGAAACTATCCTGGTGTTTGGTGGGGGGCATAGAAGACTTTACATAGAAGCCCAGCTGGCTTACATTATTAGTGATGAAGCAAACCTTGCTAATCATCCTATTTTTTCTCTTGATACCGATTTGGGGTCCAACATTTTGTAGCTCACTGATGCTCCTGAAACTCCTCTTGAAATAAGAAAAAATTCTGCTACCTTGTCTGAAGAACCTCCTCTAACCAATTATGTTTGGAAGATGTTCTTTGATGGAGGCTCTTCTAAGGAAGGTACTGGTACTGGAGTGCTCTTTGTCTAACCAACTCAGGAAACCATATCTTTGTCATACAAACTAGAATTTGAAACTACCAACAATGTGGCAGAGTATGAAGCTCTTGTTTTGGGCTTGAGAGCTACAAAGGATATGGGGATTAAAAAATTGTCAGTATTTGGAGATGCTGAATTGATAGCCTATCAGACCAAAAATCTTTTCCAAACTAAGCACCCTAGGCTTAGATATTATAGAAATGAAGTATGGGACCTAGTGGAGAATTTTTTCTCTGAGTATGACATCTCTTTTATTCCACGAGAAGAGAATTATGTGGTTGATTCTTTGGCTATATTAGCAAGCAATTTCAGGATACCCATACCGCCAAAAGTCAAGTATGATGTAGAAGTCAAATACAAGCCTTCTATACCGAACAATGTCAAATATTGGAAGGTGTTTGAAGATGATTTAGAACTTAATTTTTTTTTTGAGTCTGTTGATGAATTTGTTGCATTACACATTGATCAGGATATTGATTCTGAAATTACTCGACATGCTCATATCATGCAGCTACCTAGCAACCATATTCCAAAAGGACTAGTTCCTTTGGAAAAATTATTTGATGAAAATGATGTGGCAGTAAAAGGGAAAGTGTCTACTGATGATGCTGATATAACTGAGTGCAATTTTGGAACAGAGAAGGATCCAAAATATGTCAAGTTGTCAAGCAGCCTATCAAGAGAGAAGAGGGTTGAATATGTCAAATTGTTGAAGGAGTTTGCTGATGTATTCGCATGGACTTACGAAGATCTCCGAACTTATGACACAAAAATTATAGAGCACAAGATTCCATTAAAAGAAAAGACTAATCCCTTCAGGCAAAAGTTGAGGCAAATCAATCCTATGTTACTACCTGTCATGGAGAAGGAGGTAAAAAATATTTTAGATGCAAAAATTATTGTTCCTTTGAGATATTCCGAATGGGTGGATAATTTGGTCCCCGCGAGGAAAAAGAATGGAGAAATCAGACTCTGTGTCGATTTTCGGAATCTGAACAAAAGCTCTAAAAAGGATAATTACCCTTTGCCCAAGATGGAGCATATATTACAGAGGGTGACAGGTGCAGCCCAAATGTCTATGGTTGATGGTTTTTTTGGCTACAACCAGATTTCTATTTTTCCAGAGGATAGAGAGAAGATGGATTTTACCACTCCTTGGGGTACATTCATGTACGCCAAGATGCCCTTTGGTTTGATGAACACGGGGGCGACCTTTCAGCGAGCTATGGACATAGAATTTATTGGAGAGAAGGACAAGTTTGTTGTTATCTACTTAGATGACATAACCGTGTTCTCTCAATCTGATGAAGAGCACTGTGATCATTTAAGAAAGGTTTTCTTAAAATGCAGAAAATTTGGCCTCTCTTTGAATCTGAAAAAGTCATTGTTCACCATGAAAGAAGGAAAATTATTGGGGCATATCGTGTCAGCTGAAGGAGTGAGGATTGATTCCAGCAGGGTTGAAGCCATACTAACCTTAGCACTACCTAGATCTAAAAAGGAGGTTCAATATTTTCTAGGAAAGGTTAATTTGTTGAGAAGGTTTGTGTAAAATTTTGTTGAGTTGCTTAAGTATATCACAACCATGTTGAGGAAAGATAATGAAATCAAGTGGACTACTAAGGCTCGTAGTTCTTTTGATCAAATAAAGAAATATTTGATGGAAGCCCCGGTCCTAGTCAGCCCAAACTACTCCAAGGACTTTCTTATTTTTTCTTTTGCCTCTTTTGATACAGTAGCAGCAGTTTTTTTGCAGAAGAACTCTGAAGGCTTACTGCAGCCCATTGCCTTTTTCAACCAGGCTTTGAGAGATGCAGAATTAAAATATGACATTATGGATAAGAAATCATATGCATTGGTTAAAGATATTAAGTCCTTCAGAGTTTATGTGCTGCATTCAAGAGTTATTGCTTATGTTCCATCAACTGCTGTAAAAGAAATTCTTATTCAGCCTGATATTGATGGAAAACACAACAAATAGATTGCTAAGATCCTTGAATTTGATTTAGAAATCAGGCCTACCAAATTGGTCAAGGGCCAGGGTTTAGCCAAGCTGTTGGCTGAATCAAATTGCTCAGTGTTGGGAGTAAATTTCATTGGCTCATGTTCAGAAAATCAGTAGACTGAATTAAACAACAAAGGTGCTCAAGCCAGCCCTGCATTGGAAAATTGCAGTTGGTACAAGGAAATTATATTTTTCTTGCAGAATCTACAACCTCCAAGTGGTATGGAAAAGAACAAGGGGAGAGCATTAAAACTCAAATCGATAAATTATTGCTTGGTTGATCAAATTTTGTATTGGAAGGATCCATTGGGAGTGTTGTTGAGATGCCTAGACCCGCAAGAGGTCCAAAGGATTATGTTTGATTTTCATGACAATTTGTGTGGGGGGAATCATTTTGGAGGACTACTGCCTACAAGATTCTCAGGGCTGGGTATTTTTGGCCTAGTCTATTCACAGATGTTTGTGCTAAGATAAGAGCATATGTTAAATGTCATAATTTTTCTAGAAAGCAATAGCTTAATTCTTTGCCATTAAATCCCGTAGCAATTTTAGGACCTTTTCAACAATGGGGCGTAGATTTTATCAAGGAAATTCATCCCACTTCTAGTGGCCAATATAGATGGATCTTGACTACCACAGATTACTTCACTAAGTGGATAGAGGCTATCCCTACCAGGAATGCTTCTCACAAGGTGATCATTGGTTTCCTTGAAGACATTATAATGAGGTTTGGTTGTCCGAACAGAATTGTCACTGACAATGCTGCATCCTTCAAGGATGATCCATTGATTCAATTCTGTGAACAATATGGGATCACATTGATTCATTCAACCCCTTATTACCCACAGGGAAATGGGCTTGCAGAATCCTCAAACAAAATCCTTATAAAGATTGTTAAGAAGTTGTTGGAGGATAACAAAAAGGCATGGGATTCAAAACTCAAGTTTTCTTTATGGGCTGATAGAGTGACAACAAAGAGGGCCTTGGGCCTTTCTCCTTTCCAGTTGGTGTATGGAGTTGAGGTCGTTTTCCCCTCTCAACTCGCCTTGCCCGTGGAAAAATTCTTCCAAGATTATCAAGGGGAGCCAGATGATATGATCAGGAGGACTCAACAGCTGGTTGAAGTGCAACAGACCCAGGAGTAGCTGGTAGATAAAGCATATGATCATCAAATGAAGATCAAGCAGGCATTCGACAAGAAGGTGAAAAAAGAGGATTTCCAATTGGGCGATCTGGTGCTCAAGTGGGATGCACTGAGGCAAGATAAAGGCAAGCACGGTAAATTTGAATCTTTATGGATCGGTCCTTTCAAAATCTCTGAGGTATTCCCTAATAACACTTTCAATTTGCAGAATATGGAGAATAAAGAGGTTTTTGGTGGCCCTGTAAATGGGCATTTCCTGAAAAAGTACTTTGCTTGAGCTTGGAGTGGCTCTTTACATCATTGCAAATATCATGTTATTTTATTTTTGTGTTCCAATAACTAACCCCATAGCCCTAGGACAAGGCATTGAATATACTCATTCTTGGTAGCCCCCAGGGGGCATGCCATCCCCTGTGGAGCCAATGTTATCACACTAAGTCACCCTGGGTATTTTAGTTTGTTTTTGTTAAAAAGAAAAAAAAAAACCCTAGATTCTTATTTTCTCTTTAAAATAAATTTCTCATCCATTAAATGTTATTTATGATAGGACCCCTTAGGATGACTAAACCTTTGAGTCATAGCTCATGTGTTGATCCACAATTCAATTTTTGGTCCTTAAACCCTTATGAGCTCATGGTCTATTCTTTATGTCCCCTCTCGTGATTCATCCCTAGGTTGATACCTCCCATGACCAGGCTGATGTGACGCACCTCTCTCCTCACTTATGACCTCGCATGCATACCTCATCATCTCCACTCACCTGTCCAATCATTTTTTTGATTTGGAGAGCGCTGCCCACTCAGCAGGCATTTTCGTAGCGCCTGTCACGTTTATCATTCATCCACTCCAAGTCATGATTTCCATGATTGATACCTTAACCCTTGTTTTCAATGTCAAAATTCGGTTGAAACGCTTTCAAAAGATCTTGCATTTATGATCCTTGGTAACGGTTTCTAACTTTGAAAAGTTCAACAGTGATGCATTGTGCAAGTTTGCCAGTTCAGATCAGATGATCGCATGTCCACTAAATCCGATGCTGTGAGAGATTTCAGGGCCAAAGTTTCCTCAATCTCATCCTAAGATCGTGCTGAGGAGATCAACAGTTGTCGACTTCACAGGTATCCTGTGCAACCTCCTTCGCATATTAATTTTCATAGGAGATTTGTGCTCAGGTTTCGGTTTGCTAAGCTTGCAAGGTAGTATGGGAGCCGTATTTGCATTCTTGTAAACATCTTCGCTCGTATCCATAGTCTGATTATTGTTGTTAGTCATAGCCTTTGAAAGTCACAAACCTGAAATAGCCTATCCTCTGTGTATGTGTTGCGCTACGCAGAGGCGCTGCTCAAACCTCTCTGATTATCCTTTGCTTCTTTTCATCCTATACGAAGAGTCATTTCATAATTACTTCCTCATAGTCTACACTCTGAAAACCTGTATAAGCTTGAAGGTCCATTTCTCATAGCCAAGTTCATTTTCTAAGCACTATTAATTTGGAGGGCCATCCTTGTGCATTTGAGACTTGAATTGAAGTTTTCTGGTCAATAACATCCCTTACAGCCTCTTAAGAACCCTCTTTTTGAGTCATGGAGACCCCTCAGTCAAAGAAAGCACACAAAGGTTACAAGATAGTTCGAACAGAACCTGTGGACATGTGCCTTTTTGACACAGAACCCATGGCAAGGGAAATGTTTCGAAGAGAAGGATGCCTCTCTTTCTACCAGAACATGCAGAGAGGCCACTCAGAAGTACCAAAACAATTTGCACTAAATTTTGATGGCAAGAAAACTAGAGTTGGAGATTTGGAATTTGAGGTGACTGAAGCCTCCATCTCAGTTGCAACAGGGATCCCCATTTTAGGAGAAAATTGGTTCAAGGCCATGGTATTGAGTTCACCTTTCGTTAAAGATCTTTTCAAGTTTGAATACCAAGCCAATGATTTATCTAAGAGTGTGCCAAGGAATCAGTTGAATGACCAGTTTGACAGAATGTTGAAAATCATATAGAGATATTTTAGTTGTGAAGGGAGATTTAACACCCTGTATCATTACCACATAATGTTGTTGTTGCATTTTACTGGTAAGGTTCAGATGAATATTCCATATTACCTACTGAGAAGTATAGGTAAAATGGCAGATAGGGTGCAAGCCAAATCCAAGGATGTGGAATCCAGTCTTTTCCACTCTGGACTTATCAGGATGCTTGTCTTTGAAGAGTTGGGAAAGAAAGAGATCTCCTGGGAGAATTTTTTGGTCACTTCTCACTTCAAGCTAGACCCAACACCTACCCCCCAATCACATATTGCAGACTCTTCATCACCTACCTGTACTAAAACAGGGATCAACAAGAAGAGAAAGGGCAGAGCCCCTATTTCAGAGATCAATAAGCAGGTCAGGGAAGTTGTGGAGGAAGGTTGTCCTTCCCCACACAGAGATTTCTCACCACCACCTCCACCAGAGTTAGAATAAGTTCCATCGTCTACCAAGGTGACATCAAAAAAAGGGAAGAATCTTCTCTTTCCCTCTCCTCCTCTAGCAGTTGAAATCAAAGGTAAAAGACCTTTCACTAGGTCATCAATTCCTAAGGGGGATTTCAAAGGACAACCTTTACCATAAACCCCTATACATAAGAAGAAAGGGAAAGGCATTGAAAAAGATGTAGAAGAGAAACAAGAAACCCYTGTACATAAAATCAAGGGTAAAGATACCAAAAGACCTTTGGAGAGGGAAGATGAAATCCCTGTGAAGGATTGTAAAAAACCTATGAAGAATAAAGAAAAGGTTGTTGTGCAAGAGAAGAAGCATAAAGGAAAAGGTTTTGAGAAGACTGATGAAACATGCAAGGAAACTCCTGTACAGATGGAAGAAAAGGACGAGAAGAAGCCTGCTGAGACTGCACATGTCCCCAACCCCCTTGGCAGCTAGACCTACAAAAGACTTATTAAGAAGCTTAAGGATGCAAGGAGAGAAATAGCTCATCTCAAAGCAAAAGACAAGGTCTACTTCGCTCAGATGAATGAGATCATGATTGGCTACAACCATACCCTGGACTTGGCAAGGTTAGCAGCGAGAAAGGCTCTGCCTCTTCGTAAACAACTGAAGAATATTTACAGACAGAACAGGGGTTTCCAGGCTCATAACAGGAAGCTAAAGGCAGAACTGAAGCATTTCCAAGATGAAGTAACCCAAAAGAATTTACAGGTGTTGGTTGAGGTTTCCATTGAATATGACAAACCAGTAGCTAAGGAGAGCACAACTATACTGAAGAAGCCTACCAGTGCTAAGAAGAAGAAGTCTACTGAGTTAGTTGGAGACATTCTTTCCACCAGAAAGAGTGTGAGGCTAAGTGTTAAAATGACAAAGTAGATGGTAGTGGTAAACCCCATTTTTGAGAGTTGTTCCTTCTTGGGAAGATTAACTGATATGCACATACTAAGTTTTGCCACCTATACAGGCTTCTATGTGTTTAGCTATATGAATTTTGGATTTTTTTGCTAAGTGCTAGCTTCACTCAGTGGTAAAAGAACCTAATTAAATTTATTTTTCATCATGGAAGGAAACAAACAACTCTACACACATTCAGGAGTCAAGGACGCTACATTTTTGGCATAGCTACCTAAACCCTTATGCAGACACAACATAGGTGGCACTGTGTAAAGGTGTTGCGTAATATTTTATAGAACACAAAATTGTCATACAGGCACTACCCACAGGCGCTGGGTAATATCTTACAGAGAGCAGGTTCACACACAGGCGCTACTCAATTTTTCAACAGAGGACAAATGTAGCCGCAGATATGCAGCACAAGGGCACTACCCATAGGCGCTACCTTCTCTCCTTGTTCCATTTTAGGGGGCGCTACATAGAATTTCTACCCAAGGGAGTAGCCAAAAAACACCAGGGATCTAGGAAGACTAAGCCAACAGTTTTGGATAAGTTAATAATGGAATAAATGAAAGAAGTAGCAATTGGTGTGTAGAGGACAACTACAAGCTCCAAAGGGACACATGGCAAAACAGAAGCTGAGAAACAAAAGAGGATCAAAGCAGTTAAAAGCATGATTGGGTTTAGTCACCAACACTTCCCTGTTTTATAGCATAGGTTGTTATCTTAGTTGTTAGAATAAATAAATGTTTTGAGATTTTTAAGGAAAAGAGGCCAGCTTGTACCTCCAGTTGTTGCCTCCCTTTCTTTTTATAAATAGACAGATGAATTGCTTTAATGGGTTCAGATGGTAGAGCAAGGCTCCCAAGAAACTGTAATATTTTTGATAAAGTGACTGTGATCTAGTATGTACTAGACTTAAGACTTTTTGACTAATAGAAATCAACTCCTATTTCAGACCATTTGCTTCTAATGCTAAATCTTCATATTTCAATGCTTCATATGGATGACTGTGGTAATGATATGATGGATGTTTGATCATTTTACTGTCATGGTGTTTATTTAGATCCTTAGTTTCTAATTTCAAGAAGATCTTGTTTTAAGAAACTTTCTTCCTTTGGGCTTTTGTGGACCTGATGTTTCCAGTAGCTCTTACATTCCTCTCATTCAAGTCTTCTTTCTATCCACATTTACTCCCCAAACTACTGGTTGAAATTAGTCAAAACCTTATTTGTTGTTACATGTTAGCCCTGTTTCTGAGTGAGGATATTATCATTTCGAGTTTTTCCATTCGACCTTTCAAAAAACACTCATACTTTCACATATCATTTGATGGGTATTGGGCTTACCTTCCTTTCAATCAGAAGGTGACTCCTAGTGCTAACACACCCAATAGTTATGTCCTTGTGTTGGTGCTAAGGCCGCAATAGAAAATCCATCTATATACAGAGATTTTGTTAATTCTAATCAGTCCCCCTGCGTCACTTATAGTGCCACTAAGTTGTGTTGCTCCATCGAACCAACCCGTCGTAAATATGATGTTGTATCTAGATTCAAAGAACTGTTCTATTTATTGAAGAATTGTAAAAGGCAACACACAAACGTTTTACTTTTCGGGTTACTCTACACAGGAAAACCCCCAAGTACTTTCCCTCATTTCAAGGATGGTACCTAGGGTAAACCCTAGAATCTTCAAGGCACAAGGTCAGTCAACATTAGGGATCAAAGTCATTACAATAATATGCTCGTTAAGAGCTCAACATATCACTTGCAAGAAGTGAACTTGGGTGAGGAGGATAACAATCATTCTGCCCAACCACCCAAGCTAAATCCAATTAACAAGACAACACACAAACTTATAAAGGATATCTATCAATTACGAGATGAAGTGGGAAATATCTATAATTCCCTAGTCAACTTAGAAAATAATGCTTTTCTATTCCCAAGTCATAAGTTGAATTTGGGTCTCGTGTGAATAGATTACCCAAAGAAATATGGATAAAGATAGGAATACCTCAATTGGTGAGTTCTAAAAGCCTTTTGAAGCTTGTAGACCATAGAGTTTTGGAACCTTTTGGGTTGTTAAAAAAAACATAAACATGTATTATGAATATTCTATAAACAATTGACTTCAAGAAAATTGACCTACTCCAGGGGAACACATTAGATGTGGAAGACCATGGGGTAGAATGGTAAAAGAACAATATCTCTACAAAATGATAATAATAAAATAAAACTAAAAGGGAATGGTAAAATGATCATCATCCCCTTGGATCCAAATGGAAGAAATCTTTAATTGGAACCTAAAGAAGAAGAAACAACCTAAAGAAGTTGTACATATTGGAAAGAAATCAAAAGAGAATAGAACCTAATAAAGAAGGAGAAATTCACTTGATGTCTCCTTTGTTTATCGACCAAAACTCAAATACTACATATATGAATGACAAATAGAGAACCAGATTCAATTAAGGCAGGATACCCGTAGATTACTTGATGTCTATAAAATAAAAATATAAATCAGTGTCATACTTTGATTCTAGTAGAAACAAATGAGTAAAAACATATTGATATCATTTATTAACATAATTTTTTACAATAAAATGATTATATATATATTTTGGGGAAATCAGGTCGTGTTAGGAAATCTCGAAGCCCTTGCAGACCCCACCACCTGAGAGATCGAGGCGTTGGAGGTTTGTCAAGAACCCAAAGGAATCTGGAAGCCCTTGCAGACCCCAGCACTGAGAGATCGAGGCGTTGGAGGTTTGTCAAAACCCCAAGGAATCTGGAAGCCCTTCTGGAAACCCTTGCAGACCCTAGCACCTGAGAGATCTGAGGCGTTGGAGCTTTGTCAAGCACCTGAAGGAATCTGGAGTCCCTTGCAGATCCGAGCACCATGAGAGATCGAGTTGGTGGAGGTTTGTCAAGCTGCCGAAGGAATCTGAAAGCCTTTGCAGACGCGTGCACCGTGAGAGATCGAGGTGTTGGAGGTTTGTCAAGCATCCGAAGGAATCTGGAAGCCCTTGCACACCCCCGCAATCTGAGAGATCGAGGTGTTGGAGGTTTGTCAAGCAGCAGGAGGAGTCTAAAGCCCTTGAAGACCCCAGCATGCTGAAAGATCGATGTGTTGGAGGTTTGTCAAGCACCCGACGGAATCTGGAAGCCCTTGCAAACCCAACACCGTGAGAGATTGAGGTGTTGGATATTTGTCAAGAAACCGACGGAATCTAGAATCCCTTGCAGAGGCCAGCACTGTGAGAGATCGAGGTATTGGAGGTTTGTCAAGAACCCGACGGAATCTGGAAGCCCTTGCAGATGCCCGCACTCAGAGAGATCCAGGTGTTGGAGGTTTTTCAGGCACCCAACGCAATCTGGAAGCCTTTGCAGACGCATGCACCGTGAGAGATCGAGGTGTTGGAGGTTTGTCGACCACCCGACGGAATTTGGAAGCCCTTGCAGACGCCCGCACCCTGAGAGATCGAGGTGATGGAGGTTTGTTAAGCACCCGAAAGCATCATGCAGTGACTCCAAGTCTGAGCCTCGAGTAGGTATTTCAGCGACCGAAGATGACAAAATTCTTCTGGCAATGATTTGAGATTACTATGCTTCAACAAAATATTTTCGATGTGCTTCAACCGCCCAATGGACTTTGGAAACTTTGAAAGAGGAGCATAAATATCTAACTCCCGCAACTCCAGAGTTGCCTGAAACGCAATGTTCATCTTTCAACAATAAGAAAGATAAAGATATGATCACTTTTGATCCTGTTCTGGTATATTAATAGCAATAATAATCTACCAAAAAATAGAGTAGAGAAAAAAACACAAAACCAGCTTCACCTGTGGTTCTAACCGCGAGAGTGTTTTCAATTTGTTTCCCTCCACTTCTAAAAGCCTCATATTCTTCATCAGAATCCATGAAGGCAGGCAAGAGTAGGGAAAATTGTTCCAGCGTAGCCATATCAGATTTGGGGACTCAACCCTCCTCAATATGCTTTCTAAATCACCATCTTCAGTTGCAACAAGTTGTAACTTACTGAAACGATACAGTGTTCTGTGGATGACGTTCCTCGGACAGTTTCCCAATACCTCATCACAGGAACTTTTTAACCATGAAAATTCTTGTTCTGGTTCTAAAATGTCATAGAGGCACAATGGTTCTCGAATGTCATAGAGGCAAGGAACCGTCCTAATTCTGTGCACCTCGGTTATCCTTTGCTTCTTTTCATCCTGTACGAAGAGTCATTTCAAAATTACTACCTCATAGTCTACACTCTGAAAACCTATATAAGTTTGAAGGTCCATTTCTCATAGCCAAGTTCATTTTATAAGCACTGTTAATTTGGAGGGCCATCATTGTGCATTTGAGACTTGAATTGAAGTTTTCTGGTCAATAACATCCCTTACAGCCTCTTAAGAACCCTCTTTCTGAGTCATGGAGACCCCTCAGTCGAAGAAAGCACACAAAGGTGGCAAGATAGTTCGAAAAGAACCTGTGGACATGCGCCTTTTTGACACAAAACCCATGGAAAGGGAAATGTTTCGAAGAGCAGGATGCCTCTCTTTCTGCCAGAACATGCAGAGAGGCCACTCAGAAGTAGCAAAACAATTTGCACTAAATTTTGATGGCAAGAAAACCAGAGTTGGAGATTTGGAATTTGAGGTGACTGAAGCCTCCATCTCAGTTGCAATAGGGATCCCCATTTCAGGAGAAAATTGGTTCAAGGCCATGGTATTGAGTTCACCTTTCGTTAAAGATATTTTCAAGCCTGAATACCAAGCCAATGATTTATCTAAGAGTGTGCCAAGGAATCAATTGTTTGACCAGTTTGACAGAATGTTGAAAATCATACAAAGATATTTTAGTTGTGAAGGGAGATTAACACCTTGTATCATTACCACATAAGGTTGTTGTTGCATTTTAATGGTAATGTTCAGATGAATATTCCATATTACCTGCTGAGAAGTATAGGTAAAATGGTAGATAGGCTGCAAGCCAAATCCAAGGATGTGGACCCCAGTCTTTTCCACTCTGTACTTATCAGGATGCTTGTCTCTGAAGAGTTGGGAAAGAAAGAGATCTCCTGGGAGAATTTTTGGGTCACTTCTCACTTCAAGTTGGACCCAACATCTACCCCCCAATCACAGATTGCAGGCTCTTCATCACCTACCAGTACTAAAACATGGATCAACAAGAAGAGAAAGGGTAGAGACCCTGTTTCAGAGATCAATAATAAGCTCAGGGAAGCTGAGGAGGAAGTCTGTCCTTCCCCACACAGATATTTCTCACCACCACCTCCACCAGGGTTAGAAGAAGTTCCATCGTCTACCAAGGTGACATCAAAAAAAGGGAAGAAGCTTCTCTTTCACTCTCCTCCTCCAGTAGTTGAAATCAAAGGTAAAAGACCTTTCACTAAGTCATCAATTCCTAAGGGGGGTTTCAAAGGAAAACCTTTACCAGAAACGCCTATACATAAGAAGAAAGGGAAAGGCATTGAAAAAGCTGTAGAAGAGAAACAATAAACCCCTGTACATAAAATCAAGGGTAAAGGTACCAAAAGACCTTTGGAGAGGGAAGATGAAATCCCTCTGAAGGATTGTAAAAAACCTATGAAGAATACATAAAAGGTTGTTGTGCAAGAGAAGAAGCATAAAGGAAAAGGTTTTGAGAAGACTGATGAAACATGCAAGGAAATTCCTGTACAGATGGAAGAAAAGGACGAGAAGAAGCCTGCTAAGACTGCACATGTCCCCAACCCCCTTGGCAGCCAGACCTACAAAAAGACTTATTAAGCAGCTTAGGGATGCAAGGAGAGAAATAGACCATCTCAAAGTAGAAGACAAGGTCCACTTGGCTCAGATGAATGAGCTCATGATTGGCTACAACCATACCCTAGACTTGGCAAGGTTCACAGTGAGAAAGGCTCTAACTTTTTTGTAAACAGCTGAAGAATCTTTACAGACAGAACAAGGGTTTCTAGGCTCAGAACAGGAAGCTAAAGGCAGAACTGAAGCATTTCCAAGATGAAGTAACCCAAAAGAATTTACAGGTGTTGGTTGAGGCTGCCATTGAAGATGATAAACTAGTAGCTAAGGAGAGCACAACTATACTGAAGAAGCCTACTAGTGCTAAGAAGAAGAAGTCTACTGAGTTAGTTGGAGATACTCTTTCCACTAGAAAGAGTCTGAGGCTAAGTGTTAAAATGAAAAAGTAGTTGGTAGTGGTAAACCCCATTTTTGAGAGTTGTTCCTTCTTGGGAAGGTTAATTGATTTGCACATACTAAGTTTTGCCACCTATACAGGCTTCTATGTGTTTAGCTATATGAATTTTGGAATTTTTTGCTAAGTGCTAGCTTCACTCAGTGGTAAAAGCACCTAAGTAAATTGATTTGTCATCATGGAAGGACACAAGCAACTCTACACATGTTCAGGAGTCAAGAACGCTGCATTTTTGGCATAGCTACCCAAACCCTTATGCAGACGCAGCGTAGGTGGCACTGCGTAAAGGCGTTGCGTAATATTTTACAGAACGCGGAATTGTCATACAGGCGCTACCCACAGGCGCTGCGTAATATCTTACAGAGAGCAGGTTCACACACAGGCGCTGCTCAATTTTGCAACATAGGGCAAATGTAGCTGCAGATATGCAGCACAGGGGCGCTACCCATAGCCGCTACCTTCTCTCCTTGTTCCATTTTAAGGAGCGCTACACATAATTGCTACCCAAGGGAGTAGCCAGCAAACACCAGGGATCTAGGAAGACTAAGCCAACAATTTTGGATAAGTTAATAATGGAACAAATGACAGAAGTAACAGTTGGCGAGCAGAGGAAAACTACAAGCTCCAAAGGGACACATGGCAAAACAGGAGTTGAGCAACAAAAGAGGATCAAAGCAGTTAAAAGCATGATTGGGTTTAGTCACCAACACTTCCCTGTTTTATAGCATAGGTTGTTATCTAGTTGTTAGAATAAATAAATGTTTTGAGATTTTTAAGGAAAAGAGGCTAGCTCGTACCTCCAGTTGTTGCCTCCCTTTCTTGTTATAAATAGACAGATGAATTTCTTTAATGGGTTCGGATGGTAGAGCAAGGCTCCCAAGAAACTGTAATATTTTTTATAAAGTGACTGTGATCTAGTATGTACTGGACTTAAGACTTTTTGACTAATAGAAATCAACTCCTATTTCAGACTATTTGCTTCTAATGCTAAATCTTCATATTTGAATGCTTCATATGGATGACTATGGTAATGATATGATGGATGTTTGATCATTTTATTGTCATGGTGTTTATTTAGCTCCTTAGTTTCTAATTTCAAGAAGATCTTGTTTTAAGAAAATTTCTTCCTTTGGGCTTTTGTGGACCTGATGTTTGCAGTAGCTCTTACATTCCTCTCATTCAAGTCTTCTTTCAATCCACATTTACTCCCCAAACTATTGGTTGAAATTAGTCAAAACCTTATTTGTTGTTACATGTTAGCCCTGTATCTGAGTGAGGATATTATCATTTCGAGTTTTTCCATTCGACCTTTCAAAAACACTCATACTTTCACATATCATCTGATGGGTACTGGACTTACCTTCCTTGCAATCAGAAGGTGAATCCTAGTGCTAACACACCTAATAGTGATGCCCTTGTGTTGGTGCCAAGGCCGCAACAGAAAGTCCATCTATATACAGAGATTTTGTTAATTCTAATCAGTCCCCCTACGCCACTTATAGTGCCACTAAGTTGTGTTGCTCCATCGAACCAACCCGTCGTAAATATGATGTTGTATCTGGATTCAAAGAACTATTGTATTTATTGAAGAATTTTAAAAGGCAACACACAAACTTATTACTTTTCAGGTTACTCTACACAGGAAAACCCCCAAGTACTTTCCCTCATTTCGAGGATGGTACCTAGGGTAAAGCCTAGAATCTTCAGGGCACAAGGCCAGTCAACATTAGGGATCAAAGTCATTACAATAATATGCTCGTTAAGAGCTCAACATATCACTTGGAAGAAGTGAACTTGGGTGAGGAGGATAACAATCATTCCTCCCAACCACCCAAGCTAAATCCAATTAACAAGACAACACACAAACTTATAAAGGATATCTATCAATTAAGAGATGAAGTGGGAAATATCTATAATTCCCTAGTCAACTTGGAAAATAATGTTTTTCTATTCCCAAGTCATAAGTTGAATTTGGGTCTCGTGTGAATATACTACCCAAAGAAATATGGATAAAGATAGGAATACCTCAATTGGTGAGTTCTAAAAGCCTTTTGAAGCTTGAAGACCATAGAGTTTTGGAACCTTTTGGGTTGTTAAAAAAACATAGACACGTATTATGGATATTCTATAAACAATTGACTTCAAGAAAATTGACCTACTCCAGGGGAACACATTAGATGCAAGATTAGTTGGAAGACCATGGGGTAGAATGGTAAAAGAAACAATATCTCTACAAAATGGTAATGATAAAATAAAAATAAAAGGGAATGGTAAAATGATCATCATCCCCTTGGATCCAAATGGAAGAAATCTTTAATTGGAACCTTTAGAAGAAGAAACAACCTAAAGAAGTTGTACATATTGGAAAGAAATCAAGAGAAAATAGAACCTAATAAAGAAGGAGAAATTCACTTGATGTCTCCTTTGTTTATAGACCAAAACTCAAATACTACATATATGAATGACAAATAGAGAACCAGAAGTCAATTAAGGCAGGATACCCGGAGATTACTTGATGTCTATAAAAAAAAAAATATAAAGCAGTGTCATACTTTGATTCTAGTAGAAACAATTGAGTAAAAACATATTGATATTATTTATTAACTATGTTGCACGGGGACCCGTCTCCCCCCAAAAAACCTGTGTACCTGTCGTTCTCGCGTACCGGGGACCCTTAGGAAACTTACCCAAATTGTTGGGGACTTAATTGGGGACTCAGGGACTTGTTGGCCGTCCCCAAGACGTTCCCGACAGATTTCAAGGACGTTACGAATAGATTTCAAGGATGTTCTAGGCAGATTTCAGGGATTTTTTTGGGCAGATTTTGGGGATATTCAGGGCATATATCTTCAGTCTTGACAATCATGGAAATTGATGATTGGACAATAAGATCATTTTTCCCATCCATTATTTTTGTATTGCATTGAATCTAAATTTGTTGTAAAAGTTGTAGCTCAAAACATGGGTTTTGTATGATGTGTTTTGATTTGGGTTTCTGGTGATTTAAATATTGTATTTTCCGCAACAAGGTTACAACAAACAAAGTTTCCATGTCAAAAAAAAAAGAAATGCAACATTTCAAAGGGTTGATCCTTATGGTTATTGTTCTTGTTCTTCTCATTTTTCTGGTCATCTTAGCTTTTACATATTGTACATGAGTTTTCAGGAGTCATTCAATTATAGTGCTTCCACCATCCCAACCTCAAGCATTGTGAAAACAATAAGATAGTAGTGACATCGATTGGGCACTAAATGTTTGAATAAATTCCTATTCAATCACATTCTTAATCTGAAATATGAATCTAATCTCTTTACATAACCAAAGTGTTTTATAGTGGTTTTCAACACAACCATAAAAATCTGCAAAACCTATTGAGAAGGGAATGCCTTTTATGTTTTAACATAATTGACAAATGTAAGGGCTGTACATAATACTATATAGTATAGCTAACTTGATATGCTTACAAACTTAAAGCAACTACAAATGTTTATGGTGAATTTTAATATATATATATATATATATATATATATATATATATATTATTACCATCCCCAACCCACCATCCCCCAAAATTTGGCGATGCGCTGTAGCTGGGAGCGTCCCCGTACCGAAAACCAATGCAACATAGTTTATTAACATATTTTTTTAATAAAATTATTGTATATATATAGACGGGGGAAATTAGGTCGTGTTAAGAAATCTGGAAGCCCTTGCAGATCCCAGCACCTGAGAGATCGAGGCGTTGGAGGTTTGTCAAGAACCCAAAGGAATCTGGAAGCCCTTGCAGACCCCAGCACCTGAGAGATCGAGGCGTTGGAGGTTTGTCAAAACCCCAAGGAATCTGGAAGCCCTTCTGGAAACCCTTGCAGACCCTAGCACCTGAGAGATCTGAGGCGTTGGAGCTTTGTCAAGCACCCGAAGGAATTTGGAGTCCCTTGCAGATCCGAGCACCATGAGAGATCGAGATGGTGGAGGTTTGTCAAGCTGCCGAAGGAATCTGGAAGCCTTTGCAGACGCGTGCACCGTGAGAGATCGAGGTG
This sequence comes from Picea engelmannii, assembly GCA_009831015.1. Lineage (NCBI taxonomy): Eukaryota > Viridiplantae > Streptophyta > Pinopsida > Pinales > Pinaceae > Picea > Picea engelmannii. The sequence goes on along the minus strand of ML781547.1, from coordinate 65,676 downwards.
TTGGAGGTTTGTCAAGCAGCAGGAGGAGTCTGAAGCCCTTGAAGACCCCAACATGCTGAAAGATCGATGTGTTGGAGGTTTGTCAAGCACCCGACGGAATCTGGAAGCCCTTGCAAACCCAACACCGTGAGAGATTGAGGTGTTGGATATTTGTCAAGCACTCGACGGAATCTAGAAGCCCTTGTAGAGGCCAGCACTGTGAGAGATCGAGGTATTGGAGGTTTGTTAAGAACCCGACGGAATCTGGAAGCCCTTGCAGATGCCCGCACTCGGAGAGATCCAGGTGTTGGAGGTTTGTCAGGCACCCAACGCAATCTGGAAGCCTTTGCAGACGCCTGCACTGTGAGAGATCGAGGTGTTGGAGGTTTGTCGACCACCCGACGGAATTTGGAAGCCCTTGCAAACGCCCGCACCCTGAGAGATCGAGGTGATGGCGGTTTGTTAAGCACCCGAAAGCATCATGCAGTGACTCCAAGTCTGAGCCTCGAGTAGGTATTTCAGCGACCGAAGATGACAAAATTCTTCTGGCAATGATTTGAGATTACTATGCTTCAACAAAATCTTTTCAATGTGCTTCAACCGCCCAATGGACTTTGGAAACTTTGAAAGAGGAGCATAAATATCTAACTCCCGCAACTCCAGAGGTGCCTGAAACGCAATGTTCATCTTTCAACAATAATAAGAAAGATAAAGATATGATCACTTTTGATCCTGTTCTGGTATATTAATAGCAATAAAAATCTACCAAAAAATAGAGTAGAGAAAAAAACAGAGAACCAGCTTCACCGTGGTTCTGACCGCCAGAGTGTTTTCAATTTGTTTCCCTCCACTTCTAAAAGCCTCATATTCTTCATCGGAATCCACGAAGGCAGGCAAGAGTAGGGACAATTGTTCCAGCGTAGCCATATCAGATTTGGGGACTCAACCCTCCTCAATATGCTTTCTAAATCACCATCTTCAGTTGCAACAAGTTGTAACTTACTGAAACGATACAGTGTACTGTGGATGACGTTCCTCGGACAGTTTCCCAATACCTCATCACAGGAACTTTTTAACCATGAAAATTCTTGTTCTGGTTCTGAAATGTCATAGAGGCACAATGGTTCTCGAATGTCATAGAGGCAAGGATCCGTCCTAATTCTGCGCACCTCCGTTATTACCTGTTCATTCACTTAAACACAAACAACAGACAATTTAAACAAAGCGACGAGATTCGTCTTTCTGCTTCTGTTGAATAAAGAAACCTTCAAGTTGTTTGAAGAATTCAGACACTTACAGAATATTGCTGCCACAACTCATGAATGTTCTCCATACGCCAAAGACGATGCGGGATTACTCCAGAAGACTTTTGGTGTGATCCACAATCTGTCTTCCTAAATCTCTCAGGTGATCGTGCATTTTTATGGTATTTTCTCTGTCCACCTCGACAAGGCACTTGTCCTGCAGATTTTGAAGCTCCAACGAACCGTTCCAGCATGTTCCATCCCATATTCTTATGGCCATATCCCTCTCTTCTCCAATGAAATAAAAGGCAATATCCAAAAATATTTCCTTTTCCTCCTCATCTAGTGCATCGTAATTAAGTTTGAGGCTCTGTTGAATCTCTTTCGGAAGTTTTAGTTTATGCAATAGCCCTTTCCAATAAGATTGGTCATTTTTTTGACAAAGAATCCCCCCAAACACTTTCAGAGACAAAGGCTACAAAAAACGTCTACAAGATCTTTGAATTCTGGAGGTGGATGAAGCTGGGGCAGAAGAGCTGTTGAGAGTGTCGTTCATTGAGGCCTGTCAAATTGTAGATTGACGACTCTGCTATTCCTGAACTTTTGAGGACATCCTTCTTGTAGCGGGGTGTAACTAAAATTAAGCTATCTGAATGAAGGAAGTATTTTATTGGTAAAAATGCACGCAACTGATCTGCATGATCTACATCATCTAAAACTACTAGAGCATGCACCTCAGAATTTGAGAGATAGGTTTTGATCATCTCTATGCATTCATCGACGTGTTATATTTGCACATCTCTATGAGCTAAGTCCTTTATAAGTTTTGTCTGCAAGGAATTTAAAGACCTTCTACCTGCATGCTCTCTAACATCAAATAAGAAGCAGGACTCACAAAAATTGGAGCTTTTCTTATTGAAGAGTTGTTTTGCTACTGTTGTCTTGCCTAATCCACCCATGCCCACAATCCTCAGGACCTTAACTTTCCCACTCTGCCGCTGCTGCAATAACAGAGTCGTTTCAAAATCTTCTACTTTATGTTCAAGACCGATTGGATATCTGGCCACATTCAAGCCTATTTTTCTTCTCTTTTTAAGCACGCATTGCACGAGACGTAGTGGAGAGCTTTTCTCCAATTTTCAAGAGTTTGGCTGTTGTATCTGCCTTTCTGTTCATGATTACTGATTACTGAGTGCTTCAGCATACCGTTATAGTAACCGCAGACTTGTTCAGAATAAGAAGCAGCTCATCCAGACACCATCTTGAGGTCGCATATCCAGTTGAGAAAATGGCGATATGGACATAGCCGGTTCTGATAGAGCCTTCAGCTTGAGGAGATAACAAGTCTCCAGCCTGCAATTCCTCCCTGTCCAGGAAAGGTTGCAATCCATGTAGATAAAATTCACGGTAAAGATGGCTAGCCAAGGTGTTTTTAACATCCGGACCACGATGATTGATAAATACATAGTAGTGGTATTTTGGGTAATTAGTGGAGGTATCGACTGAGGAATGAGCGATGGAAGTTTGCTGGTGTGTCATTGAACACTAATACAAACAAGAAGTGAAGCAGCGAAGAATAGACATATATTAAGTGATCAGTAATACAAACGAGAAGTGAAGCGGTGACTGATAGATTAAGTGAACGAAGGTATTTTAGTTTTCGCAAACTTAAATCTAAACTTTCTTTATGGCACTCACATCACTGCCGAGTAGATCGTTCGGAGCCAAAAAATTCACCAAACATATAGTTCGAGATCGTTTTAAGATTTTTCACTCAAAATTCTTGGAATATGAAGGAACTATATCTTGGAACTTTAACATCGTGATAATTGGTGCAAGCTGAAACCCAATAAACTTACATCGTCACGTGAAGAATCCATCCTTCAGCGGTACCTCCTCTTCTTTCTCAATCTAAAAAAAATGGATTCTTTTAACCCACGAGGTATAGATCTTTGTGTGGGGTTTAGTCCCATTAGATTATAGTTTTAAATTTTATGGGATTGATTCTTTTAACTTATGAGATATAGATTAATTGGTTTGTGTGGGGTTTAGTTTCTATTTGATTACAGTTTTAAATTTTATGGGATTGATTCTTTTAATCTATAAGATATAGATCAATTAGTTTGTGTGGGGTTTAGTTTACAGTTTCAAATTTCATTGAAGGAATTGAGGTTGCACTAAGTCTAGCACAAAGCATCTCACTCACTCATAAGCATCACTCATAAGCAAATCATTCATCCATCCAACATTGGAGCTGACCCCAGCCTAGTCTCAACTTAGCTTGGAAAAAAAAATCTTAACATGCGTTTGAGTTGTTTGGCATGAATTGATATGCACAGATAAATAGAATGCATCCAAGGAAATAGAGTTTGGTGTCTTCTCGGTAAGAGTGTTCCCTGGTCAATTTCCCATCACAGCGACTGGTATTTCAATTTTTCAGTGAGTATCTAAATTAGTGATTAGTAACCTAGCCATAATGTTTATAAAGTAATTATGCCAGTGAAGAGAGAATCCAGATCTCATTATTAAAAAACATGGTCGGTGATTTAGTAACCTAGTCATAATGTTTATAAGGTAGTTATACCAGTGAAGAGAGAATCTAGATCTAATTATTAGTCCCTGTCGTAGGCATAGATAGCGATCAATGTTGACTACATATTAGTTTGTCCTTTGACCCGAAATATTTGCACAATACTTATTGTTGGAGCTATGGAATTAAAAGCATATATTTTTATATAATAAAAAGTTACATATATGTACTGATATGATTGGATAAGAGATTGGAGGTCTTATTGCGGCCTTCGCTATTCCCAATGTACTATATGACAACATATCCAAAGTTTTTCTCATAGATAGTATTTTTTAATCATATATTTTTCCTCTATATTGCTTGAAGGTCGATTAATGCTAGCATTAGTTCGAATGTTTGTATTAACATTTTCTGCTAGGCGAATATATCCACAAGTTTTCATATGTACTAAGCATATTGAAATGTTTTGATATCCAAGCTTTGTAGTGATTGAGAACTCCAAATTTTATAGCGTGTTTGGCGGATGTATATTTGTTGAAATGTATTCACACTTATTCCGAGATACGTGAATAGGCTTGATAGCGTAAATGTTTACAAGATGCGGCATCCTCCAACACCCCTGACAGCTTAAATGTTTGCATACCACGAGGTCCTTCGACAGCCTGGCAGTCTTAAATGTTTATGTAAATACACTTCTCGCAATACATTTTTCCTTGAAATTTTCTATACAGTTACAATGAATTTGCAGTCTTGTTTGTCCACTGCCACTTGTATGTTTCATCTTTGTTCTACCATTGAAGCTACATACATTGTTTACTGGTTCGAATAGTGCCTCTTCTTTGTTGGTTTGTCAGTTGTTTCCATTGTATGTTTCATCCTCGTAATCGTTGAAGTTGTTTACGGGTTCGGTGAGTGCTTCTTCTTCGTTGGTTTGTCGGTTATTGCTTGTTATTGTTTCACTCGCAATTTGACCTGCGTTTCTGCATTTCATCATTTCGGAGTAAGTTTCCATGCCATAGTTTCATTTTGTATTCCTTGTTTTTTGTTCAGTGTTTGCAGTTTGCAAGTAAGAATGTTTTCTTATTTGTAGTCACATGTTCCTTGTATGTTTCTAGTTCCTTCTGTGCTTGGGCTGCAGTTTCGTAATCGTTGGAAATACATATGTTGCTCACTGGCTTATTGGTTCTTGTCGGTTCGTTGGTTCGTGGGTTGTTGATTCTATTTGTTTGGTTGGGGTTTACGCTTTGGGGCCCTGGGGGTGCAGTTCGGCCTGTTTGTTCTTTCTCGTTGCTTTGGTCCTTGCTATTTTCTTTTGTTTGATTCAGCCTTGCAGGGTTGGGGAGCAATGACGGTGATTGGAGCTTTTTTTTCTTTTTTTTTTTGGATTATTATTGCTTTTTTGGAGCGCTTTACGGTGTTCAGCCCCCGCACCCACGAGTTGACATGCAGTTGTATTATTTCCATGTCTTCCAAGGCTGATATCTATTATTCTGTGAGATTTTGCTAGTGCTCCAGTCCTGCCATGAAAGAAAATAGTTGCATGCAAAATTGTTGGAGGATTACATGTGAAGTTACAATATCTGTTGTTTTTTTGTTGGAATAAAGCATATGTGTGCAAGCTACATTTATAAACCATGTATGGTCAGATGTGCGGATGTGAAATTACATGTTCTTTCTCCTCTACATAGGCTGGTGTGCGCACGATACAATTTGTGTTGTGCTTGAGATATGATATGTGCAACAAAGATTCTGCAAGATTATATTTTGATGTCTGGAAGCATGTCTGGGTGGTTTGCCACGGAAAACTAAGAACTTGTATCGTGGGCACAACAGTCTATGTAGAGGATAAAGAACATGGTTAAAGGGCATGTTTGGATAAATTGCCAGGGAAAACCAGAAATTGTTTAGCTGTGGCCATGTAATTGCGTGATGTTTTGTGCCTTGTAATATATTTTGGCTAGGGAAAAAAATTTACACGTTTACAACCATGGATAGAGAAGCACAAAGGTTCATGTTTCTGCCTTTCTAGACTATTCATTCAGTCAGTTTTGTTGTATGTACATATTTCTTGTTCTCCGGTGAATACCAGCTTCCATTGATGTTCATTGAATTTTGTGCATTCCGACATTCAAACAAACAGAGTAGCTGGAGAAAACAAGGGAGTCTTGACTGCATCGGTTGAAGAGGATATAGAAAGGTTCAGGCTTGTACTGTTGTTTCATATTGCACTGTTTTGTATTTCATTTATGGTCTGTATATGTGTTAAACTAGTTGCGTGCCTTCCTGCATGGTAAGTTATCTTGCTTACATGTGTTCCTTCCTGCATACTAAGCTGGTTCATATCCATTGTGTTTGCGTTGCATTGCTGCATTTAAACAAAAATAATGGGCGGACAGGACGAATGACTCTTTGGCGGGTAAATAGAGTTGTTTCTCTTTCTTTTAGATGTCTGTCTTTGGCTTTGCTAACTTGGAAAAAATAGGTCGCTTAGACAGGGAGATGAATTGTTTTTTGCAGCAGCAAAGGGTTCTGTGGTGCAATATTCTAAAAGGTATACCAAGTGTGTTGGTAAATTAAATATACAAATCGGGTGGGGGAATATAATATTAGACTTGAAAATGATTACTTTGCAGTAATGAGCCTTTCTGCGCTCCCTATTTCTACTTTTTCCATTTTCTATTATCCTTTTTGTTTTCTAATTCACCTGCCTAGTGTGCTTTCCGAAAATTCCTTTGTGCACCAGTTAGTGGAATAACAAATTCACTTATGTGGTCGTGCTTCTACCTTCTTCCATAGTTACCCACTTTTTCGATTGTGGGTGCCAGGCTGGCAGGTTGAGGATTGCTCCCCTGGCTTCCGGGGTTTTGCGATATACAGATTGGCCATGGTGCCTCACCCTCATGCCATGTTTACTATTAAACATTTCTCCAGTTAAAAAATTCAGATGCATACATTTTTATGGTTATTTGGTCCTTCTGATGGAAAATATACAATGCATATGCTTGTTTAGTCCTGATGTTCATTTGCACATGCTTGCATCAAAAAAAGTTGGACTGGTGACATGGGCATGAGTAGTCAGTCATCCTAGACATCGGCAGACCGACAAGGCCAAAGGTAAAGATGCATACGCTCTGCTCTTACTATGTTTACTAAAAAAAAATCCTGGGCTATATATTCATCTATGGCATGGAGGATATGCTAATGGATTATGCAATACATGGTTTGCAGCTCGCAAGAAGTATCAACAGGTACAAGTGAGACGTCGAACGTGCTGCATGTTCCGTAGACTAAGAGGTGTGGTTCCAAAACTCTGGCTCCATAGTTCATAAAAATTATGTGTGTACTTGTACCACACTACCATTCACTTCAGTTTTCTTGTTCAAAAAATGTCATCAGGTCTAGAGTTGTGACATCCAAAGTACTATCAATAGAGGGCTTAAACAGCCGCCAAACTGGACAAGTGTTCCTCGGGGACATAATGGTTGTCTATAGCTCCTACTTGGACAAGGAAAACAAAAGTAGATCCATTATGCGTGCTGACATGATAGACAAGGACGCCATGATGACAGTGACACTGACTGTTCCTCCACAACTTGTCCAGAAACATGCAGAAAAGATATTGTTGTGTAATGGGATATCCATTACAAATTTTAATATATTGCCCAAAACAGTATATGACCGTGGTGATTGCGATCAAATTATTTCGCTCAAAGAAACAAGCATTGTGGAAAAAAATTTCGTTGTTTTTTCAGAATATTGTTTCGTCCCAGACTCGACTATCAACCAACTTGCACAGAGCATTGATATTTACCCAGTCATAACAATTGGGGTTTTTGTCACACCGGCGAGAAAATTTGGCTCGCAACACATTCTCCATATAAAGGATGGAGAGTTGGACAACGACAAGGCAAAGGTACCGCTTTTCATATTCAGTTTTGTCCTTTGATTTCGCATGTGCATGTATGTCAGATAAGTTACACAAATATTGCATTGTTCCATGGTGCAACTGCAATTGTTCAATACATATTCAGATTTGTTTTCGTCAATGGAACAATAATTGCATAGAGGGCATATTCCACTTATGTTGTTCAAAAATATAACAAAGAAGAGGGATGCTAGAGAAAGGATCTTTCGGACAACCCAGGCAATGTTTGTAACAGAGTTGCGAGCAGATATA
>ML781547.1:14626-37524 GCA_009831015.1 Picea engelmannii | reverse complement strand
ATATAGTAGCATTATTTTTACACTCGAAGTTAGTTGTATTTAAAATGTGCACTAAGTTTGAATACATCAACACTATTTAAATGGGGAGTGTTAACTTGTTAATTTCAAGTGATCATGCTACCTCACATATGCATTGGTTTTTAGGTGTTGGTTCTCTTTCATGTTGGGGTTATTCCTTGTTTTCAAGCATTGGTTCTCTTAAATGGCCAAGTAATTACATTTTTTGTGCTTCTAGTTTACATGCTGACATTATTTTTTGTTGTACTTCTAACTTATTAATTTTAAATGCAATTGTTGCCAAAAATATGTCGAAGCAATTTTTTCTGGTACTGTTAACTTGTTAATTTTAAAATGTGAATGTCATTGGACATATGCCAATATTATTTATTCTTGTATTGTTGACCTATTTATTTTAAATGTGCTATTGTTAGAAATACGTCGATGTCATTTCATCACTTGTATCTAACACGTACTTTTATGTGTTCAAGCAATGATGTTGTTATGGCCTAGGAGATTACAAAGTCATTGCTATGGATCCATTGAAAAAGAAGAAGCGCTTGAATGGAGAGAGGAAGAAGAGAGGATGTTAAGTGCATTACACCGTTAAAACATTTTTTGACAAACCACACCCATCATTCATTCATCATTCACATCTAGTGTTAGGATGTGGACATAAATGGTCTATCTTGCCACAATGACACTAATCCTACATCCACACACCAATGGTGGCTTCACCATATGCACTTGTAAAAAATTATATAGAATTGGGTAGGATCCCTTATTTTTTTGGGATTTTTTACAACTGAGATACACAATAAGCAAGTTTGAATGCTTGCTAGACAACAAAATTATGAGAGTGTGTTTGTAATGGAAAGAGATTCTTTCATCTCAAAAGGAGACATCCTAAACAAAACAAAAAACATATCGATGACTTTTCATATCAGATTCATGATGATGACTCCCTCAGTGTCCAATATTGGATGGAAAGGAACAAGGTGGATTTGCTCCTACTAAATTAGGAACCATTCGCTCTAGGGATAATGAAGAGTTAACAAGTCGAGCATCTTTTCAAGGACATTCAAAAAAATGTCCTTGTGATGGATTAAATGTTATTTACCAAGAAATATAAGGTATGCTTGATGTTCACCAAATTTATTATATAATGTATTTATTAAATTTTGTCCCATGGTAGTGCCCTTTGCACACCAATCTAGGTGTTTTTTTTTTCTTTTTCTAGTGTTATTTACATGATAAAATTTTTTGTTTTGCCAGCATTATTTTTTTGTAATATGCATTCATCAAATTCCATGTCCCATGGAAAAATATTTTATACACCATTCTAGATTTCAACACACATCAAACTGACATTCTTGGTGCTTAGGTCATTTGAAGAATGTAATGTTGAAGAAAGTTGCGATGTGGCTGTGTGAAAATGTGTTTTGTATTGCTCCCCCACATGAAATCCTTCATCATTTCTTGTTGACAATGCATTATACAAAACTTTAGAATACAATTCTATGCAATTATCTTATTTGTTTTTCTTCCTTAATTTTGGTGTCTTTCTTACGAAGAATATTTCAACTAAATATCGAATACAGGTTCATCCACCATGATGTTTTTTGCTATTCAATAATTCTTTTCATATGAAATGTACATTGATGTTTGCTAAATAAAAAGATCAAGTATGTTTGAAATGCTTAAAAAGATAGATATGTTCAAGTTCTTGAGAAATATGATCTAATTCTCATTGGAACTTGAAGATGTCGCTAAGAAATTCCTTGAGTTATACAAAAAGTTATCTTGGGAAAATGATTTCATAAAATATTTTAGAGGAACAAGAGCCACAACTAAGTGGTTAACCTCATCAAAGAGATTTTGTTGGCATTATTTATATATACAACTAAATGTTATTTTGATTTGTCATCCAAAATGTTGCAAGAATGTGTATCAAAGAATCTACAAATTTTTGATAGTCAAACTAGGAAACAAATACTTAGCCCTATCATAATCACATCAAGTAGTTGTTTCTTAGAGAGGTGAGTATTTGATGTTGGTTCTTTTTGTTTTTTCACATCGTCTTTATGGAATGTAAAAAAAAAAAATATGAGTTTAATATAATGAAAATGTTATAAAAATGTAACAAATATATTATTGAATTAATGTCATCATATTGTAGGGATGCAATGCCTCTTCCCGTAGAATGAATTGGCTAATTGGAAAACTTATAGTATTGCATGTACACTTGCACTATTAGTTTTTTGTGTTTGTGAAAGAAACAACTTTACTAATAATTTTATGGTAGATCACATAATAAAGACTACATGGGAGAGTGCACTTAACATCCTAGACATTGATGTCCTTTATGACCCTGGCCACCCAAATACTGATTATCAAATCACAAAGTGGAAAAATAGATACATTTTACACCATGTGTAATATCAAAAGTGTTATAGCCTATTACAAATGTCTATATTAAAAGAGGCAAAATATATGCAAGCATGTTGGAAAGGCACAAATGTTCATTAAAGGCATGTCCTCTTCCATCCCCCCTAATGTGCTACTCTTTCCCCTACTCTAGCACCAACATTACTGGACTTTGTAGAAGGGATGGAATTATCCCCTAACTCCAACACTTTTGAAGATGACTTCAACATCACACCTCTTAGTGAAGGGGATAGCCAAGAAAACCAAAATTTCATTGTTAAACACACCAAGTGATGGGCCATTAAGAAGTTTAGTAAGGCTATTAATCATTGAATTTATATGAAATGCAAGATAAGTGTGTTTAGGTTGGAAATGAACAAGTGTGAAACAAGTATACACCATCGTGGAACAATGTGTTCAAGAGAGAAAATGGCAATATAAATAGAGGAAGTTTTGATGGTACCTTCAATTTGAGGAGATAAAAAATTTCTTGTTTGTGATTACTCCTATTGAGAAAGATTGCAATCCATGTGCATCAAGGTCATCTTAAATATGGTTACTAAAGGTGTTTTTAATGTTCGATCCACAATTATTAATGAGTACATCATAGTAGTAGTATGGGTAATTAATGGAGGTGAAGGGTGTATTGACTAATTAGAAATTAGTAGTGGAAGTTTGTAGGTCTACGATTGAACACAAATACAAATAATAAGTGATGCAGAGATTGATATATTAAGTGAATGAAGGTATTTTTTTCCTCCCAGATTGAAATCTAAATCTATTTTGTAACACCATGTTTCCCCCCATAACTATAATTATGCTAAGACTTCATGTAATGTAATTATGAAGCATGTAATCATGTTGATGATTAATAGTAAAATCAAACAATTGACTAAGAAGGAAAATGCCTTGCATACTGGCCATGATATCACAAGTGGGAAATGGTGAGGTGGAATGGTGGGGTGGAATGGAGAAGTTTTAATGAAGAAAATAGGAAGTTTTCTCAACATTCCAGCCTACACCTGCAAAATTTAATGCATCACCTTCCAACATACTTACATCTTCATAGAGCCACTTGATTAGTTATGGAGAACATGATTGGTGGTTGAAGTAGTTATAATTGTTGGCAGAATTGGTGTTTTCATGAAGAAGCAAAGATTCAATTGAAACTTGACAAAAGGACGCACTATATTGACCCTTCGAATTCGGGAAACCTGACTAGGGGTTGTGTCTCACAACAACCACGGGAATCCCAAGGAATGAATGGAAGAAGAGACCAAAGGTGGAAACAAATCATAGAGGATATGATGATATGACATGGGGACAAGAGAACATAGTTTGCAGTAAAAATATCAAGAGAAGACTTGATGAAGAGAGTGTGAAAACCAATGCGTAGGTGCTCAACAAACAAAAATTCTCGCACAAACCAGAGAGAACGAAATGAGTGCAGACTCTTAAACATATGGTGCAGTGAGGAAGAGAAACTCACACACATGGTTCTGAACAACATAATGAGTGGAAAGTTCTCCTTAAGGAAAATAGGAAACTTTCCCAAGGAATTAATGGCCACCCTAGAACAAAGAAGACCCAAATCCAAACTAGATAAATAGAGGACCACGACTTAGTGTTTAATGGAGATAAACTAACATTGGTAAGGGGAGGTCACTGAGGGACTATGTAGTAGAGAAGGGACTCCCTTGTGTAAAGGAAATCTAGTTGGCAAGGTACCTGATAAACCTGTGGAGGTCCTAAGCTCAATGGGAAGAGGGAAACTTTTGTTGTTTCTAGTGGAGTGAAGGAGAGTAACCTTCCTCGACCATTTGCTTAATTTGGCAGTCAGTTGAATCGGTACCTTTATGGTATCATGGTTTGGCACGGGGGTGGCATGTTGTAGAAATACATACCACAACATAGCCTACAGTTGGGAGGAAAGGATTCCTCTCTCAATTAATTGGTTGGTCTAACTTTTCGTTGAACAAGTAAGTATCTTTTGCTTATTGTGTCTGACCTGTGTTTGGTGATGAAGGTATATTGTTTATTGTGTAAATTATGAATATGATTAAATGAAGGAATGGTTGAATTCCTGAATAAAATGGATTATGTGTGATTGTTTTCATTATTAACCATGTAAATATGAATAGCTAAGTAAGCAGTGTTGAATCAAAGTGTATCCATGTGAAAACTACAAGCCTTTGAAATGGAAACATTGCAACATATAAATCTTCATTATAAGAGTGGTGGGAAAATTTCCCTAGTACTTGGGAAGGTCTTTGTATAGTCAAGGGGGCTTAACCCTATGAAACCTCCTTCTTTGAAATGGAAATTTTGTAGGATGAAAATATTCAACCAAGTTCAAAGTAAGAATGCCTTATCCAGTATTGGTAGTGAAACCCAAAGCCCAAGGGAGTGTGGTAAAAACTTATAAAATAAGGTGGAAGGGAGCCTTGTGTTGATTATTGCAGATTCATGAGACATTCTCCAGATTGTACTCCTATGGAATGAGTTGACATGATCTGTGAGAACTCCTATGCGATAGGTGAGTCATACTCCTCTGGACTGAGTTGAGATTACTTGTGTTGGTATCTTGTTGTGCTCCTCTGGATTGAGTTGAGATGACTTGAGATTGAAACATCCCCAAAAAACAACAGGTTGGGAAATGCCACTACTCAGCTCTGATACCAATTTGTAACATCCCCAACCACTAACAGGCTAGGCAATGCCACTACTCATCTCTGATACCAATTTTGTAACATCCCCGGACAACAATAGTTCCAGGGTAATGCTACCACTGCGGAATATTCACACATATATATAACATGCATTTTAATGGAAGTAAAACACATAACACAAAGTTATTGTTACCATTCAGATTCAAACAAGATTAACAGTAAATCCACATGCAATGGAACACATGATAACATTCAAGCATCAGTAGCACAAACATGCATAACATATAAATTAAACACATATTGATACTTATCTTTTCAACTGGAGTAACACCACCAACTGGGTGCAGACCTTCCATGACCCTCCCAGCCATAGACGACACTTCTCATCATGCTCAACAGTGGGTCACCCCCGATCTAGGAATAAGCTCCACCCAAGGCAAGGGAATCCTAGACTAGGATGAGGTCACAGGAAATTGCACAATGCAACTGGAAGGATTCTCTCCAGGAGACTTCTTACGCCCACTACTCACAAGATCTCATTCCCCACATGCCTATTCCACCCCAGGAGTATACACCTTCACTCTCACACAGTCCATTGGTTGCTTCACCTCCCTTGCCTTGGGTTTCAACAACAGACCTGATCAGGAATTCTCAGAGCTCCGTAGCTAGTGCTGGACTCTCTCTGGGAGAAAACCACTTCCCAACAAACTCTCTCACCTGGAGAGAGCTACTCATGACAACCTGCCTCTTCATCCACAGTCCTGACAACTCGCTTCTTCAACCAGTTACAACTCAATTCCCACAAGGTGTGGACAACAACCACTGGTCAACACCACTTAGGAAAAACAAAAGGCAACAAGCCACACTCATTCCAGGAACTGTGTGGACACAATTGCCAATAGCTATGACACACATGGCACATACATATACAGGATGCTCGGGATTCACAGAAGACAGTAACCCAAAAACGGTTAAGGAACTGTGTGGCCATAACAACCAACAATTAAGACACAACATGGCTTAGGAAATTACAGAATGCTCGAACTTCACAAGAGACATGGCTCAGTCCGTCGGTGTTTTCCCCTAGTTCAGAATGAGTGACCAGAGAACAAAACACAGAGGTCTAGTGCAGAGGCAAAACAGGTTCAAACGGGCATCCCTGCGAACTCAGGCGGATGATGGAAGAATGGGCAGTGAACAACCTTCCCGTGAGGGTTTCCTTCACTATGCGCGGGTATGCAAACACAGATGCAAAGGCAACACAGTTCAGACGCCCCCAATCCCAGCAAACTTGGGTGGAGGATGACAGAATTGAAGAGAAAACCCCCCAACACAGCTGACGCTTCAGCTTTTAACTACATGCACGGAGGTCGACACTTGTCTTCCTGGAGCTACATGCTTTCCCTTTTGCACACGTTACCCCTCCCAATACTTAGGATAAAAACATGTCTTTCACACAGATTTGGAATAATAATAAATTATTATTCTCAAGGACTTAAGCCCCTAAGATTAGCCCCTCTTTCCAACCTTTCAACCCCCTTTACCTTACCCACCTTGTGGAATCTTAGTCCCCCATCACTCTTTCTTTGTGGTCAGTCTACATGTAGCGGTGTTTATATTTTATTAATGATCTGCATAATTACATATACAAAATCAGGCTCCTGGCCTTTAACACCTAGGCTCTCCGGCCTAATAAACACATAAGCCCACCATCTTATATACACTTGGCTCACCGGCCTATAAACATGATTACAATTCATAATATAACTAGGGATTGTCCTTGGGGTATTACAATCCCCTCCCCTTATTTTTGCATTGTCCCCAGTGCAACTCTTTACACAACATCAGCAAGATTTCCCAAAATCTTCAAAAAGATGTGGTATTATGCCCGCATAGCATCCTCATGCTCCCATGTTGCGTCCTGAGGACCGTATCAGGTCCACTAGACCTTTACAAGCCCTATGGCTCGATTCCGGAGCAGCTTGCTTTTCCGGTCCAATATGTGCACCAGATGCACTTGCAAGACGCCTTCTTACTCCACTTGAATCATATTCCAATCAATTGCATGATTAGCATCAGGTATATATTTCTTAAGAAATGAAATATGAAACACATTATGTACAATCATGGATGCAGGTAATGCAATGTATATATATGTATATACAGACAATTCTAATAACATTATAACCTATATACAACATACACTAAATAGAGAATTGGTACTTATCTTTTGATTGAGAAGACCTTCCACATCAACATGGTCTAGGATAAGGTACCAAACCTCAGCAGCACTACAACCAACCAAACCTCAACAACACTCCAACCAACGATCTCTCATTCCCCACATGTCTGTCCCACCCCAGGAGTGTACACCTTCAGTATCACACAGTCCATCGGTTGTTACATCTCCATTTCCTTGGGCTTCAACAATAGGTTGGCTCAGGAAGTCTCAGAGCATCGTGGCTTGAGGAGTTCTAACTTCCCTCAAAGGTCTCAAATCAACATCTTCTTGAGCTACTCTTTGTAGTCAACATTCTTAATTTAATCAACATCATCTCATCTGCATCACCCAGATGCAGTTATCATGAGAAAACATAAAAGAATTTATTTAGAAACTCAAACTTAGTTCAAAGGGAATTCATCTTTTCCCCAAAACATGAAATTCTATTTCATAATTCATCTTGGTTGTTGCCATATTATGAATGCAACCATCCTTGTGGTTTTCCACAGGCACCAAACTGCATACCATTTTTCCTGTAATGCTTCATCTTTCATACAACCAACAAATTGTCAGTATTTTCTGTACATTATAATTCAACATGTACAACACCTTATGCAATGATCTTAGAATTTCCCGCACCTAGCAATTCAATCACAATTACCAAATGATTTAACCAAATAGAATGACTCATCATTATATGCATATGCATGTTCATAATTAATAACAATAAGTTTATTGTTTCAATTTTCTGAACATAAAATTTTATGTAGTCTCTATTCCTATGACTATATGGCTTGCAAATTTCCTGTTGCAATGTTTAACAGTTCCTAAAATGTTCTCAACTTCATGAGTTAGCAACATTTCAGCCATTAGTATAATTATTTCCATGCCAAAAACATATAAACATGCACTCACAAAATGCATTCAACAAAGTTCATTTAAGTATACAATTCCATCATGTATGAGTGCAACTCTGCCCCTTACTAGACATGAGTACAACTCTCAATGTCAGTTTATTCAATGCACCTTGCATTGAATTACATAATGCTCTTTATCTCAGTCATGTATCTCACCATCCATAAGTTGGAATTCTGACCAATGTGTTGACACATTCTCCACACACTTCCTATTGTCTTCCCAATTAATTGGATGCCTTCATTTTCGTCCTGAACACTACACCAATAATACAATTTTGTGGTGTTCATTAGTGTTAGAAAAAAGGTTGCAGCCCAATTTTTATTTAAAGGTAGGAAGATTTTAGTACCTGTGTGGTTCATAACCTTTCCATATCCATACCTTGCCATATCCAACCAGGTCCTGGTCTCATACATGACTAGTTTACTAGCATTCATTCCTATAACAAGTTCTTATCTTTCAATTCTTTGGTTATTACCCCATAACCAAATTAACATGACATTCTACTATGTCAGTGTGTGCATTTAGAAGATAAAAAGATTTGAATTAATACATGCCTCTAGCCTATACCACATCCAGTCGTATGCACTCAATAATATAATCATCTTATTTTATATAATAACTCTGGCTGAGGAAATTCTTACCTAAATTTCCTTTCAACAATTATGCAAAAAGAGTAATAAAACTTATACCTCCATGACTCCCATTAATAAATTTTATACTACCTGAATTTCTGATGGCAGTAGAAGCTTTCATGCTTCTTTTATCAAAAATATAACCAACACTTCAGCTTTCTGTTGCTTTTCTCCTTATGTAGAAACATCATCAAAAACACTTGAAAACATGCAAGCATTCTTTCCTTTGGCTGACCCAATCAAGCCATAACATACTTGCTGCCACAGAAATTGCAACAACTTCTTTCCCATGTGCAAATTTTCCTTGTTGATCCCAGAAGTCTTCAATTCTTCCCGGATTACTTAATCTTCTTATGCTCTGATTGTAGTCATTGTACATTACTATTTTTGTCTTGGGCACTTTCTAGCCAAAACACTCTTGGTTTCCTTTGCATTTATAGTCCCAAACTAAGCTGATATTAACCTTAAGCTTTCGTTAATTTCCTGGGTTAAACTATCCCAATCTCGTACTTGGACGAATCAAATTCCACATCAATTTGTTTTATAGACTCTGGATTCTTCAACATCCAGTTACTCTTTAGGACTGAACTTCTCCAGCCCTTTCTCGATGGAATACTTTAGTACTTGAGGTTTTCTTGTACTCTCTGCTTCTCTTTTGCTAGTTGGACATCTATCTCATGATTTTTTCTTCCATTATCTTAGGATGTTCATGGAATTGACTCCATCCAAGAGTTTTTCCTTGTCTACTTTGCATACTTTCCATCACATATTATGCTGATTATTAATTTTCAGCATTCCATTATTATTTGGATTCCTCTGATTCGGCTTCTGTATGAATGAAATATAATTCCCTAAAACCTTCCTTCCTTATTCCCATTCTTTGTGTCTCCATACAAACTTATGGTTCATGCATTATTATGTATTGCAGATGGATTTATCCACCTAGCATTCACTTTTGATGTGCAAGGATTGTCGCCTGGACTGTCTTCCCCAAACAAGAATCCCATTTGGGGTTTCCATGCTTCTTATCGAACCCAACATCTGATCCCACAACTTCTGAAAAATATCAGATGTAGAATAAAGAATTTTCACTGTCCTTCTTCTCTGATGCACTTCTTGTGCACGATCTCTTTTCTCTAAGCTAATGGCTCTTATATATTTGTTGGACCCTATCATAAGTTTCCCAGGTCTTCAGTACCTCCCTGATGCAGGTCCAAACCAGACGAAACCCACAGGATTCCTTCCTAACCCCTTTTTCCTTCTTTAACACAGTTTTCAGGCACCAACCCCCATTTTCCTTGGGCCCTTAATTCGCATGGGACCATGACTGTGACCAAGTGATAAATCAATAGGTGCTTACTCGAGCCTTCGACTTCAGAAATTTTCAAACACAACACAACAATCTCTTAGAGTTCTAGATTACCGAACTCGCAAAGTAGAGTGGATCAACAATCCACATCTACCCAACATCCAACGACTAATACTCACTATGGAACCTCAGGCGTCTGAGTTCCGAGACTTCATAGTTTCAGGACTTCAGGAAATAGCGCTGCAAATATCAACGGTCCTTGTTGATTTGAGATCAACGGTCCTCAATTACTTCGGGACTTCGAGTCTTTCTGACCAAGACCAGATCAAGGGTCCTTTAACCTTCTCCTCCATCAACAATCGAGATCTCCTTTGGTACTTCAATGCTTTCACCCTCTGCTTTCCTCCAGAGTTCCAGATATGGCACCACGCATCCACTTCAGATCAATGGTCAAGATTTTCTTTGGTTGTTTCTCCTCCTCCTTGTCCACAAACTTTCGAAGTTGTGGATATTATGCCACCCATCTTCCTTGACGATGGATGGTCCCAAATCACTTTAGGACTTCAGAACTTTGACAAGTCAATTTCTCTTGTGCACACAAGGGTTATGTCTCATGCGCTTACCTCTAGATCCAACAGTTGTTGGTCCTTCACACTCATACCTAACAGAAAGATATGATCTCCTCCTGCACATGTTCCTTCTGTCTGGAAGTGAAATTTGACGACCAAATTTCTTCCTCTGTAGCTAATCTGACAGTAGTTGTCGCTCCTCCTCCTGATCTTTTGACTTCTTCAGCCTTGGAAGATTTTTTTAGTTTTCAAAGGCTTCAGCCTTTGACCTTTCTCCTCCGAGTCCACCTCTTGGATCTCATCTTCGCTCTCGTAAGCGTTATCTCTTCTGAGCTTTAGGACTTATAATGATTTCGTCTCCCACACACTCCTTACATTATCTCTTCCGAGCTTTTTGATTTAATCAGTCTCCTAAGGGTCTTGACCCTTCTATTTCCTTTCAAAGGAAAACTCTGTGCCCTCCTGGAAACCTTCTACTCAAAGCACACCTTGTTGAGTGTTTTGTACAGAGTGTTCAACAGCTCTGTGAGTGTCTTCCTCTGATACTCTTCTCCTTGAAATCGATAAAGAGTTCTCTCTCTGCACACTTGCACTCGCTTGATGCCCACCTAGCAGAGCCCTATAGAGTTCTCAGTGACTCTATCTCTCTCTAAACTCAAAATAGAGTTCTTCCTGTGCACTCCTTGCACTTTTGCTGATGAAGGTTTGACGATATCTCTCCTGAGCTTCTCTGAGGTTAACTTACCTCTGTCAATGCACTCCTTGTGGACAATGTGCACTCCTTACAGACAATGTGCACTCCTTTCACTCGCAAATCACATGAGAGAAACAATTGAAACCTATTCGTTACTTCACCAGTTCACACATTACTCTGCGGTCCAACACAACTTATGTCGTGGTTTTATGATATCATTGCTCCTCCTGAGCTTTGTAACACGACCAAGGTAACTTCTTGGCACTCAGGAAGGTTTTGAGGTTCGAAATTGGTCCTCCAGACATAAGTTCCTCTTGAAACCTTCGGTCCAATGACCACTTATCCAGCCCATTCAGGATCAGTGTTGAAACCTTGGCTCTGATACCAAACTGTAACATCCCCAACCAACAACAGGCCAAGAAATGCCACTACTCAGCTCTGATACCAATTTGTAACATCCCCAGCCACCAACAGGTTGGGAAATGCCACTACTTAGCTTTGATACTAATTTGTAACATCCTCGGCCAACAATAGTGCATGGGTAATGCTACCACTGTGGAATATTCACACACACACACACACACACACACACACACACACACACACACACACAACATGCATTTTAATCGAAGTAAAACACATAACACAAAGTTATTGTTACCATTCAGATTCAAAAAATATGAACAGTAAATCCACATGCAATGGAACACATGATAACATTCAAGCATCAGTAGCACAAACATGCATACCATATAAATTAAGCACAGACTAATACTTATCTTTTCAACTGGAATAACACCACCAAATGCATGCATACCTTCCACGAAACTCCCAGCCATAGACCACGCTACTCATCATGCTCAGCAGTGGGTCACCCCCCAGCTGGGACTAAGCTCCACCCAGGGCAAGGGAATCCTAGACTAGGCTGAGGTCACAGGAAACTACACAATGCAACTGGAAGGATTCTCTCCAAGAGCCTTCTTAATCCCACTAATCATGGACTCTCATTCCCCACATGCTTGTTCCACCCCAGGAGTATACACCTTCACTGTCACACAGTCCATTAGCTGCTTCACCTCCCTTGCCTTGGGTTTCAGCAACAGGCCGGATCAGGAATTCTCAGAGCTCCGTAGTTGGTGTTGGACTCTCTCTAGAAGAAAACCACTTCCCAACAAACTCTCTCACCTGGAGAGATCTTCTCACAGGCCTGACAACCTTCCTCTTCATCCACGGGCCTGACAACCCACTTCTTCAACCAATTACATCTCAATTCCCGCAAGGTGAGGACAATAGCCACTGGTCAACACCAATCAGGAAAAATAGAAGGAAACAAGCCACACTTAGTTCAGGAACTATGTGGCCACAACCGCCAACAAATATGACACACACTGCACATACATATATGGGATTCTCAGGCTTCACAGAATAAAGTAACCCAAAAACGGTCAAGGAACTGCATGGCCGTAATAGCCAACAATTAATACATAACATGGCTTAGGCAATTACATAATGCTCTGAATTCACAGGAGACATGGCTCAGTCCGTCGGTGTTTTCCCCTAGTTCATAATGGGTGAACAGAGAACAAAAAATAGAGTTCTAGTGCAAAGGAAAAATGGGTTAGACGGGCATCCCCACGAACTCAGACGGAGGATGGAAGAATGGGCAACGGACAACCTTATCGTGAGTGTTTCCTTCACTATGTGCGGGTATGCATACAAAGACGTAGAGGCAACATGATTCAGACGCCCTTGATCCCAGCGAACTCAAGCGAAGGATAACAGAATGAAAGAGAAAACCCCCCAATACAGTTGACGCTTCAGCTTTTAACTGCATGCGCCCAGGTCAAAACTTGTCTTCCTGGAGATGCATGCATTCCCTTTTGCACACTTTGCCTCTCCTAGGACTTAGGATAAAAACATGTCTTTCACACAACTTTGGAATAATGATAAATTATTATTCTCAAAGACTTAAGCCCCTAAGCTTAGCCCCTCTTTCCAACCTTTCATCCCCCTTTCCCTTACCCACCTTGTGGAAGCTTATTCCCCCATCACTCTTTCTTCATGGTCGGTCTACACACAGTGATGTTTATATTTTATTAATGATCTGCATAATTTCATATACAAAATTAGGCTCCTGGCCTTTAACACCTAGGCTCTCTAGCCTAATAAACACATAAGCCCACCAACATATACACACTTGGTTCACCAACCTATAAACATGATTACAATTAATAATATAGTCAGGGCTCGTCCTTGGGGTATTACAGAGATGGTCTTCTGTTGTACTCATATGGACTTAATTGAGTTGACTTGAGATGGCTCTCTAGTTTGTACTCCTATGGATTTAGTTGAGATGATTTGTTTGAGAGTGGCGTCCCTTGTGGTTGAGCACATGTGGACTTGTCCCTAGTGGCAGAGCACTAGAGGATGTGTGTGACACCCCTTTCTATATTGTCAAAGAGTAAGACTATTGTAAAACCCTAATTTTTATTAAGAAGGGTACAAGTCGTCCCTACTATCTAAAGACAATTAATATTATGTAAAAGACTAATTATATCATTGAGTTGTACAAGTCGGCCCTATTGTGCCAATAGACATGTCTATTCATTGAGTTAGGTCATGTATATATTAGTGAATGATCCCCATTGTGGATCATTCATCTTATTCACTCAACGCATTACTTGGAGAGTTGTAATTTGGTGCACACTTCTTATGTGCTATCTTTCTTGGTCATAGAGCACCCTATTGTGTTAGCTAGGGTTTTATCTTGAGGGCCACCTTTGTTGGCACCCGTATTTTCGATGGAGAGGGTTTCTTCTCTTGGAAATATAGCAAAGGGTTGTTGGGTTTTTCCCTTGGTTGAGAAGGGTTTTCCCAGGACAACTTCTTATGTCTTGTGCATGGTTATTCTTATTGTGATCTTGGTTTACTGCAACTATTGTATTTTTTGTTGCTTCATTGTTTATGGTTCAAGTTCATGCTAAATTGAAAAGAAACTACATGTGCTTGAGTAACCATTAAAAATTAAACATGGTATCAAAGAAGCACACCCGAAGAAGACTTTTGCACAAGCGTTGATCTCCTCAAACAATCCAGTCGTACTTTCCAGAAAAAATTCCCTCCTTCTTTTGCAAATCGCCCTCCTACCTTTGCACCCAACAATTAGGGTTTATGCAAGTCATTGGGGTATTTTTTCATCTCATTGGAGTTCTTTTGACTCTCTATGGATTCTTGTTGGCAGTCATAATTCCAATGAACCTCCTAGAGACTTCCTCTTTAAAAACGTTAGGGTTTCTAGCCTAGTCGTTATGGCTTGTGAAGAATCTACAAGCCATGAGGAACATAACTTTTGTGGAAGATAGGCTTGATGGATCAATCAACTTCAGCTCCTGGAAGTCAAGATTACACATAACTCTAGAAGGGAGTGACTTATTTAAGTTGATAGAAGGAAATCTACCATTAACAACAACCGATGAAGGGAAGGTTGAATGGAAGATAGATGATGTCAAAGCTATGAAGATAATCATCTACTCAATAAGAGATCATCTACTACCTCGCATTTCTACCTTGAAGACAACTTATCTAATGTATGATGCATTGAAGAAGATGTTTGAGATAAATAACACTAACAGAGCTGTTACATTGAAACACCAACTTCAAAATCTCAAGATGACGAAAGATGACACCATTGTTACCTTCTTCATGAATATTTCAGAGATCAAAGATAAGTTAGGTGCCATTGGAGAAACCATAACAGATAGAGATATTTTCATGATTACTCTCAGTGCTCTTCCAAGCCATTGGGAACCATTCATTCAAAGTATCAGTGGAAGAGAATATTCACCTCAATTTTATCGTCTATGGGAAGACTGCACTCAGGAGGAAACCGGACTTAGCATGAAAGACTCCCATCATGATGACAATCAAGCCCTTACTTCTCATGCAAAGAAAGGTAGAAGAAAAACAAGAAGTTTCAGCAAATCATTCAATGACAAGAAAACTTCAGCAGCTCCAGGTCATGAACAAAGAAAATACATATCAAAGATTCAATGTTTCAGATGTGACAAGTATGGTCACATTGCAGGAAATTGTCCTACCAGGAAGAAAGGAAGACAACATGCCTCCACTATCAATGTTGATTAAGAACCACCTCAAAGAGATGAAGGCATAAAGGATGAGGCATTCTTCTTCATTTCAGCACTCTCAAGTATGGTTCCTACTAATAGTGATATTTGGTTGATTGATAGTGGTGCTTCCAGACACATGATTGGATATAGAGAACATCTTATAGATCTTGTAGAGAAAGATTCATGTCTGCATGTTGTACTTGGTGATAATGCCATATATACTATGAAGGGAGTTGGATCTTCTTCTTTCCAACTAGATTCTGACATACCACTTCAATTAAGTGAGGTACTATATGTACCTGGGATGAAAAGGAACCTTGTTTGTATTTCTTCCTTCAAGGATAAAGGATACAAGGTTATTTTCTCTGAAGGAAAAGTTCTTGCATGGCACAATAACTCATACATGGATTCTGCCCGAGTGATTGGTGTTCGAGAAAACAATTTGTACAGATTGACTATCCGACCTATCCAGACCTTATTACATGATACTATCATCTTGAGCAAGCTATGGCATAGGATACTTGCTCATTTACATTATATATCCCTTCCCACTCTGGGGAAGATGGTGGCAAGCCTTCCAGAGATAAATATCAAGCATGATGGCATTTGCAGAGGTTGTGCTCTTGGAAAGAATTTCAAGGGGTCCTTTCTGAGTAGTGACAATAGATCCAAGGGGATCTTGGACTTTATACACACAGATGTTTGTGGACCTATGTATGTCGCTTCCCTGAGTGGATACTTGTATTATGTTCTTTTCATTGATGATCACTCTTGGAAGACGTGGATTTACTTCTTGAAGACCAAATATGAAGTCCTTGTGAGATTTCAAGAGTTTAGAGCTCAGGATGAGAACCTGACTAGGAGGAAGATCAAGGTACCGAGATCAAATAATGGAGGAGAGTACACCTCCATGGATTTCAGTGATTTCTATATTGAGGTAGGGATCAAGAGGGAGTACATCATTCCTTATAACCCTCAACCAAAGTGATGATACATGATCAAAATCTACCTATGATTTTGTGGGCAGAGGCATTCATGACAACTGTGTACATTCAGAACAGGAGTCCTCATAAGATTATGAAGAACATGACTCTCGAAGAAGCTTTCACTGGAGTGAAGTCTAAGGCTGGACACTTCAGGATATTTGGGTGTCCAATATACATTCATGTACCCAAGGAAAAGATGACCAAGCTAGACCCTTTAGACATAAAGGGTACATTTGTGGGGTACAATGAATATTCTAAGGAATACCGGATATACATCCATGGTCATAGACAAATTGAAGTTAGCAGAGATGTCACCTTTGAGGAAGAGATATCCTTCAGAAGATCTAGAGAATCTCAAATGGAGATTGACAGCGAGAAGAAAGAAGAGACAATACCTTCTCCCCCTTTAGCAGTTCATAGGGAGATAGTTACTAATAAAGTTGATCCAGTTGATCTCGTAGCTCCAGTGGATGTTCCCAGAGACATTGTAGTAGGCCAGAAGAGGCCTGCATGGGCTCGACAGAATCTGCAGGAGGCGGAGGGACATGCAACTCCTCGTGGTACATTCTGAGAGAGAAAGAGACCACAAATATTTTCGAGCTATGTTTCAGCTATGAGCCACATCATTGATATTGATCCTTCTTGTCATGGAGAAGCAACAGTTCAACAGGTTTGAGAAGATTCCATGACCGAAGAGTATCATTCCATCAAGAAGAATGATGTGTGGGATATTGTTCCAAGACCGAAAGGGAAGTCTATAGTGACTTCCAAGTGGATCTATAAGATCAAACATGTAGTTTATGGAAGTATTGAGAAGTACAAAGCAAGATTTGTGGCTAGAGGATTCTCTCGGGTGGAGGGAATAGAGTATGAGGAGACATTTTCTCCTATTTCTCGATACACTTCCATCCATACGATTATTTCCCTTGCCGCATCCATGGGTTGGAGACTACATTATATGGATGTGAAGACATCCTTTCTCAATGGAGAAATCGAGGAAGAATTTTACATCGAGAAGCCAAATGGATTTGTGATACATGAGAAGGAGTCTCATGTGTGCAGGTTGAAGAAAGCCATGTATGGACTAAAGCAGGCACCTCGTGCATGGTATGAGAATATTGATGGATACTTGATGAGTTTGGGCTTCAGCAAGAGTGTTGTTGATACCAAAATGTACTACAACATTGTTGGTGACGAGTGCTTGATTTTGGTCCTACATGTTGATGACTTATTCCTCATCGGTTCAGAAAGCCTTATTGTTGAATGCAAGCGTGTATTGGCTTCTGAATTCGAGATGAAGGACCTTGGTATGAAGCACTACTTCTTGGGACTAGAAGTGTGGTAGAGGACTGATGGGATTTTCCCAAGTCAAGGAAAATACACAATGAAGATATTGAAGAAATTTGGGATGACTGATTGCAAGCCCATGGCTAGACCGATGGTGATGAATCTGAAGAAAGTAAGCGATACTTCTTCTGATTCAGGCGAGATTCATCCACATATTTATAGACAACTGATTGGATCATTGATGTATCTGGTTAACAACAGACCTGATATATGATATGCAGTGAGTGTACTCAGTCAGTTTACGAGTCAGTCGAGACAAACACACTGGATAGCAGCGAAGCATGTGTTGATATATTTACAAGGCATAGTTGGTTATGGACTGAGATATGCCTCCCTTATAGACATGATATTTCAGGGATATGCCGATGTAGATTGGGCAGGGAGCGCAGTGGACTCAAAGAACACTTATGGTTGTTGTTTTACTTTGGGATATGCCATGGTTTCATGGTGTAGCAAGAAACAAACTTATGTGGCTTTGAGTACTGCAGAAGAAGATTACATTGCATTATGTGTGGCAGTCCGTGAAGAAATGTGGCTTCACAAGCTCCTTGCAGACTTATTTGGACATGAAATGGATTCCACCATTATCCATTGTGATAACTAGAGCTATGCAAATGTCTCAGAGAATCTTGTGTTTCATGATAAATCGAAACACATCGAGATCAAATACCATTACATCAAAGATATGGTTCAGAGGAAATCAGTACATGTGCAATACCTTTCTACACATGAGAAAGTTGTAGATGTCTTCACCAAACCACTTGCTAGGACAAAGTTCGAGTACTTTCGTGAGAGACTTGGCCTGGTGGAGAATTCCTCCCTAGCTAAGAGGGAGCATTGATGATTGCAGCTTCATGAGACATTCTCCAGATCGTACTCCTCTGGACTAAGTTGATATGATCTATGAGGACTCCTATGTGATAGGTGAGTCATACTCCTCTGGACTGAGTTGAGATGACTTGTGTTGGTATCTTTTATTACTCCTCTGGACCGAGTTGATATGACTTGAGATGGTCTCCTGTTGTACTCCTATGGATTTAGTTGAGTCGAATTGAGATGGATCTCTAGTTCATACTCTTATGGATTTAGTTAAGTTGATCTGTTTGGGAGTGATGTCCCTTGTGGTTGAGCACATGCGGACTTGTCACTAGTGGCAGATCACTAGAGGATGTGTGTGAGACCCCTTTCTATATTGTCAAAGAGTAAGACTATTGTAAAATCCTAATTTGTGTTGTGAAGGGTACAAGTCGACCCTACTATATAAAGACAATTAATATTATGTAAAATACTAATTGTATCATTGAGTTGTACAAGTCAGCCCTATTGTGCCAATAGACATGTATATTCATTGATTTAAGGTCATGTATATATTAGTGAATGATCCCATTATGGATCATTCATCTCATTCACTCAACACATTACTTGGAGACTTGTAATTTGGTGTGCACTTCTTATGCGCTATCTTTCTTCATCATAGAGAACCCTATTGTGTGTGCTAGGGTTTTGTCTTGAGGGCCACCTTTTTTGGCACCCATATTTTCAGTGGAGAGGGTTTCTTCTCTTGGAAATATAGAAAAGGGTTGTTGGGTTTTTCCCTTAGTTGAGAAGGGTTTTCCCAGGACAACTTCTTGTGTCTTGTGCATGGTTATTATTCTTGTGATATTGGTTTATTGCAACTATTGTATTTTGTGTTGTTGTATTGTTTATGGTTCAAGTTCATGCTAAATTGAAATGAAACTACATGTTCTTGAGCAACCATTAAAAAATCAACACCTTGAACTGTTAAGTCATGAATCAGACCATTACCTTGAACAAAACTCATGTTTTGAGTCAGGATGAATGATAACTGTAGATTTGGCACCGTGAGATGATCATGACTATTGGTCAAAAGGTCAGATGATCAGAGTGTTTAAGTGCAAGGTTTCACATAGAATCTGAAGATGGAGTTCATGAGTCAACGAGAGTTGTTGATCCATCAGAGGGTGGGGTAATGAATCCTAGACCATTGATGATCAGTGCGAGGGGAGAAATTCTATCGAAAGATAGATAGTCGAAAATGTAGATGATGGTCTCTAAGGGAGTCCAACGATGAGGTAGTCTGAGGATCGTCAATCTATTGGAATGTGATCCAATGGATGGTATCCATTAGATCTTTGTATAATTTGTTCCGAGAAGGAGGGCCTAGGAACCTTAACTATCGTGCAGTTGTAACCTCTGAATGAACCTAGACCGTTGAATGAGGTGTAATGGGGATTGTTATATATGTCAAAGGATGTCATCGGAGTGAGTTGGTCAGAGTGTCCTACAATGCTCGGAGTGGATGCATTACAATGGTGAAGGACTCTGAGAAAAAATGAGGTTTTTAGTTCGATGAGTGGGAGAGTGATGTAATCTCAATCGTAGGATCGTCGTAGGTCCCAACTAGTCACTTAATGAGTAACCAAAGAGATAAGTAATATACGTTGAGCAAGTAGAGGGGATGAGGAAATTGAAGTCATTGGTTCCCAAGTCTGAGAGTCGTTGGATCCGTAGGAATAATCCATTCGAAAGAAGCCATCAGAGTAGAATTCAATCTTGGAAATTTGATGTTCCGATGGGAAGGAATCGGAATCACTACAATTCATTGATCTAGTGATGAGAATTAATTCTAGTCATTCGATTGGGCATGCCAAGGTCCTTAGTTGTCATAATGATATTATCAGAGGGATATCGTTTATAGTTGGAGGTCAGATAAGGACATTCTCTGTGTGAAATTGAGTACTTGACTTAATAAAAGGATGAAAGTTGGAACATCCCACAATCATAAAAGGAATAGGAGGTCGGGTGCATTACAGAGTGGTATCAGAGCAGAGTTCAATATCTAGGCTTGAATGGGTCACCAAGACTGTTTAACTATTTTAAATACTCTTTATTTTTCCAGAAATGCATATTAAAAATGTTGTTGATGTGAGGCTTATAATATTTATTGTTTCAGCATGTAGGACATACTGGAAAAGAAGTAGAGGTGAATGCTTCAATGTAGCATGGAAGACACCTCACACCTCAGGGATGAGGAATCCAATGGTGAGAGAGATAGAGAAACCCCTATAGATTTGGTAGCCATTGTCAGAAGTGTGAAGGCAGACAATGAGAGTCTCATGAGGGCTCAGGATGAGCAGACATAATTGAATGTAGTGCTACTGCAAAGATTTTCATAAATCTAGAAGCATATGAAACAAGGTCCAACAACTAGTAACATAGAATTGCAACAATCAGAGAGATTGAAAACCCCTTCAGATGCCCAAAAGAATGGACTAAGCCATATCAATATAGGAAGGATTTCTTCCAAGAAGAGGCATTGGGATGCAAGGAAAGGCATATATGGTGGGAAAATTTCCATAGAATCATCCAATAGGAAGACAACTTTCGAGGAGTTGTCTAGTAGTGACATTGGATCAAGTGTTCCCAGTAAGATGAAAAAAAGACATTCATAGAGTTCTTTGACTGAATAATTCAAAAAGACTAAGCCACCTACCTTTTTATGGATAAATCAAGAAAGGAGAAGAAGTTGAGGCTTGGTTGTTGGGGTTGAAGATGTATTTTCGGGTACAAAATTATTCGAAAAATACAAAGGAAAAGATTTCCATATTCAATTTGAATGGAGGAGCTTCCATATGGTTGGAGGACCTCAAGGAATTCAAGGGACTAAAAGAGAGAAAGTTGACCTAGAAGTAGTTTGAAAATTATTTTAGAAAGGCTTACCTATCGAAGAAGTACTCTTATGGGAAGATCAAAGAGTTTCATGAGCATAAGTTGGGGCAACTTACCATGGACGTGTATGCAAAGATATTTTTAGATTTTTTGAGGTATGTCCCTTATCTCAAGTATGAAAAGGAAATGATATAATGTTTCCTTAGTGGGCTACCACAATCCTATAAAGATAGAGTTGAATTTGATGAACCTAAGATACTGGAGGATACCATTAGGAAGGCCAAATGTTGTTATGATCAGTCTAAGCATAAGCAAGAGCCTCATAGGGATTGGAGGAGAAAGGATAAGAGTGGATCCCATAAAAATGGATTTAAATCATCCCAATATAAGAATCTGAGGAAGGGTGCTCAATACGATCAATTGAGCAAGAGTGTGCACCAGCAAAAATTTCCATCTCACAATGGAAATAGGCCAATAGAGTAAGTGAAAGAAAGAGTAGAGGAGACAAACAAATTACCTCTACAGTGTTGGGGTTGTGGGAAGGCACATTTGTGGCTACTACAGTCAATGATTTGGATATCATGTTCAAGAGGCTACTACAGTCAATGATGTGGCTATAATTGTGCCAAGGATATATGTTGTTGTTGAAAATAGACAAGTAGACCACCAAGCTTCTGTAATAGAGATGGAAGGTATATTTTCCAAGCAACCCATCTCTATTTTAATTGACCCTATATCAAACCTTAGTTATATATCACCTCAATTTTTTGAAGAATGTTCCTTACAGAGAAAGAAACATGCAAATGCATGGTTGGTTCATTTAGCCACAAGAAGTAAGAGAAAGGTGGCATAGGTAATAGACGTTTTTCCATTTCAAATAAGTGGAATGCATACTCAGGAAACCTTGAATATTCTACCTCTAGGATCATATGATGTGTTATTAGGCATGGATTGGTTAGAAGCTCAGAAAGAAAAATTGAACTGTTATGATAAAACCTTGGAGTGTGAAGATGAAGAAGGAAATGCACAATTGTTGTAAGGTATTCAGAAGCCAATCTCAATTAGACAAGTATCATCACTACAACTTAAGAGATTTAGTAGGAAAGGATGTCCCTTGTATGAAATACAAGTGCTTAACTCAATAGAAATCAAGGAGCTAAAGGTTGAATACCACCCAATGTTGTGGAAGTTTAAGGAGGTATTTCTAGAGGAAGTACCTAGACTTCCTCCAAAGAGGGAACTTGATTTTTCATTAATAGATCTTGTGCCAAGAGTAGTACCACATCAAAAGTACCCTATAGGATGATCACAC